>PVKC010034538.1:0-13567 GCA_004027635.1 Crocidura indochinensis
CAAACGCTTTACCTCCACGCTATCTCTCTGGCATGATATTTTATTGTTGTTTTGACTTGCATTTTTCTGATGATAAGTCATGAAAACTGGTCTTCAGTAGAAATTGTACCAAATGGAGTAGGAACTTGGGATAGAAGGGAGGTGAACACTGGGACAATGGTAGAAGGAAATGGGCACTCTGGGATGTGGTGCTGGAATGTTTATGCAGGAAGTCCTACCATTAATAGTAATTATAAACTATAGTGCCTAAAATAAACTAAAAAAAAAAAGTGGTGCTACTTCTCCCCAACTACTCATTTTATTACCAGGCTTTAAAGGGAATAAATGCCTTCCTTTTCCTGTCATTGATTTTTAGATCATACTTGTGGTGCTCAGGGATTACTCCTGGCTCTGCATTCAGGAATTACTCCTGGTGGTGCTTGAGGAACCATAGGGAACACCAGGGATTGAACCTGGGTTGACCATGTGCAAGGCAAGCATCCTACCCACTGTACTATTGCTTTGCTTCCCCATTCTACCCTTGTTTAAAACATTTGCAGGCTTGAATGATCCTTTGCTGAATGTGATGCCATGCTGGGTTCTTCTTTCTCATTCTGTGGGTAGAGTGGCAATGGGTGGGGGGGGGCTGGGCGGTGGCGCTGGAGGTAAGGTGCCTGCCTTGCCTGCACTAGCCTTGGACGGACCGCAATTCCATCCCCTGGTTTCCCATATGGTCCCCCCAGCCAGGAGCGACTTCTGAGCGCATAGCCAGGAATAACCCCTGAGCGCCACTGGGTGTGGCCCAAAAACCAAAAAAAAGAAAAGAAAAGAGAATGGCAATGGAATTGGTATTTCTATCTATTGTGTGGTTTCTTCATAATCCATTTATGCAACTCAATGGTAAGATGCCAACTGGATCTCTGACCTTCTTGATGGACTCTGGAATTCAGTTATAAACAAGCCCCTTTGCTTGAAATGTAACCCAGGATGGAGATTCCAAGAGGTTGAATTTCTGACATCTCCAAGGAATTTCTTTGTCGGGCAGATTTCCTTGCAAGAGGAACTGAGATGTAGCTGCCTTCCCTTCCCCTCCCCCCCCCCAGAAGAAGCTTGATCTCTTCTTGAAGTTAAGGCATTTATAGGGATTGTGTGGACATGTAATAGACTCCTGTGGTAATGGGGAATAAGTTTGTGCATGTGAGAGGAGAGTTTGTGCTTTGGGGTCTCCTGGTGGCAGTTCACAACACATATTACGGGGTCCTCTTCCTCAGCCCAACAGAAGATAAGGGCTTCACTCAGAAATGGGGCCAATTTTACTGATGGTCTGAAGTTTGTCAGGTGGATTTTTGTGTTCATCATCATGATTTCTGGATGACATTTCTAAAGAGAAGAAAGTGAGTTGTTGGGTACAACTTAAAGAGCAGTCTAGACTGTTTTGACCGCCCCTCCATTGCCTGAACCCGTCCAGGGCAGAAGAAAGGACCTTTTGTGTCAGAGCCTCCTGGCGCTCTGGGTACGGTGACCTCACTTACACTCTGCTCTTTCTTCCCTTCCTCCCCACTCCCTCCCCATTCGCTATCTTCTCCCCTCTGCTTTCCTCCTCATCCTTCTCATTTTTGCATGCACACTTGCCCTTCCTCCTTTTCATTTCTTTAATTTCAAATGAGATGCCAATGTTGATCCTAGAATAAATGACAATGGCATTATCTTGTGTTTTTTTAATTCAAGAAGAAACTTACAAGTAACATCATCCAAGGATATATATACATATATACGCACATACATACACACATATATATTATATGTATATATATAAAGAGAGAGAGAGAGAGAGAGAGAGGGAGAGAGAGAGTTTCCCTCCAGACTTTTAAGCCTTGTTCAAAGTGCTGAAGTCCCCTGTATTCTTTCATCATTGCTAGGGCCTGTGCATTGTGGATGTATTCATGCTGAGGTGGGTGCATGCCCAGGAAGAAGATGATCTTGTGGGTGGACATCTCTACTCTTCACAGATGGAGCTATTCCACTGAATATTCCACAGCAGTTGAGGGAACCAAAACAAGTAGAAGAAACACATCCATACTGAAGTGGAAATGGCTTGTCCCAACATTTTTATTTCTTTTGTTTGTTTGTTTTGTTTTGGGGCCACACCCAGAGCTGCTCAGGGGTTACTTCTGACTATGTGCTCAGAAATCGTCCCTGGCTTGGGGGACCAGATGGGACGCCAAGGGACCGAACTGCAGTTGGTCCTAGGTTAGCCACGTGCAAGGCAAACGCCCTGCCACTTGTGCCACTGCTCTAGCTGCAACATTTTTATTTCATTAGAACTAAATTCGCCAATGCCAGCTCTCTAAAAGCTTCTGATGGCTTCCCCACCCTTTAGTGAAATAAGGTTCCAATTTGTGACTTGAGGATTCAAATTCTACATTGTTATAAATAAATATTATTAGGTCAGGTGGGTCTGTGCATGGGTGGAGCTGTCACCTCAAACACACACAGACTTATAAGAGATATTTTTAGAAAAATCTAGGCAAGTCCAAGTTCACCTCACCCCCTACCCCCACATCTAGGCCATGCCCCCCAGTTTACTGTGCTTGAAGGCCTTGCAGTGCCATATATCAAACCCAGGTCTTCCACATGCAGAACAAGCAGTAAGCCCTTTTGTGCTGTGTCCTGACCCTGAAGCTACCTTTTTCTTCATTTACCCTTCAGCCATTCTTTTCTGCTTCCCACCCAGTAACAAAGAAGTTGCTACCCAAGGATTGAGAAGGCAAGCTTTGCTATGACCAGTAAGCGTTCACAGGAACCTGTTTTTTCCAGGCATTGGGCTAGGTTCTGGAAGACAAAAGCAAATAATGCATAGCTCCCTACCTGAAGTGCAAGTTTAGCGGCTGTCAACTTTTTTTTTTTTGTTTTTTGTTTTTTGGGCCACGCCCAGTGACGCTCAGGGGTTACTCCTGGCTTTGCGCTCAGAAGTCGCTCCTGGCTTGGGGGACCATATGGGAAACCGGAGGATCGAACCGCGGTCCGTCCAAGGCTAGCACGCAAGGCAGGCACCTTACCTCCAGCACCACCTCCCGGCCCCGGTTGTCAACTTTTCACACCTTTAAACCAATACTGCATTAACTAGTGGCCTGTCCACTTAGACAGAAACCAAGTAAGTCAAGTCTGCCCTTCAAGTCTCCTTCCTTACCCCATATACTCTCTGGGCACGCCCCATTCTGAGCCAGGGTGAAGGCTGGCTACACAAAGAGCTTCTCTGCAGTTCATCAGACTATCTGCCAGTACATACAGTAGAGCCAAGGAGGAGGGATGTAGGGGACAGGATGCTTGCAAGTCAAAAAGGGTCTCCCAGGCAGGACTCCGAGCTAGTGCATGTTCGGAAGAGACACCTTGCCTCAGGAAGCTGGGGGCATGTGTGATATTTCCCCAGACTTTAGCAGCCTATAGAACATAATCAAGTCCACAGATCTTTAATGCTCCAAATCTACTGATTCAAGCACCCAAATAATGACTATACCCTTGCCTACCTCCTCTAATCAAGCCTCTATTTGTCATTTCTGGGAGATTACATGGATACTTCATGGAGGCCTCTACAGTCCTTTCCTTATCTTGGCCCCTTAGACAATTCAGACCCACATCCCTGCATGTGGTGTTGGTTCATGGCAGGGTAGTGGAAGTTTAGGTCACGGTTAGTACACTGGAGCTATAAGAAAGGTGCTTAATAGTGGGGTGGGGTGTTAAGATTTGGAGTCTGCAATCCTTTTGGACATATCTGAGCCTAGGCAGCTCATTCATTTGGGGAGGCTGGAGGAGACTCTGGTATCACAAAAGCTGTGACTGGGGGAGGCCCTAGAACTTGGGGCTTTGAGTGGTTTGAGTCTGTGGCATTGTTGAGTTGAATCACAAAAAGTGGAAAATGGAAATTTCGAGAGGAATAGTGAAGAGATTCTTGTGGAGATTCAGGGAATCATTGTGGAGGTTAAGGGGATAGAATAGATATAGGACAGTCAGAATCAGCCAGCATCAGTCCTTGTCACAGGGGTATGGTGCCAGGAGGGGAGAGAATAAGTGCAGGCTTTGCAGAGGTGTGCTGGACATATTCTTGCGCATCCCAGCTCTGGGCATGCATTCTGGCAAGCATCTTTACCTGCCTCTTGTCCATCAGGGCTGGTGAGAGCTGTGTGGGCACCTTCAGCACATTTCAGAAAGACTCGGAACAAGCCTTGTACCTGTCACTTCAGTTCTCTGCACTCAGTAAAAAGCATCTTTCATATCAGTTCTTCTTAGGCAGTGATTTTTAGGCATTCTCCATCTGTGTTCTGCAGGACTATTCCTGCAGCCCCCAGTGCTATCTCATTGCCCATTTCCTCCATCCTGGGCCAGCAACCCTTTGGGCTTTAGTAACAGGAGTCTAGCACAGCAGCTTAGGTCACACAGAATTTACTGGCATTTGGTCATTTGCCTGCTGCCTTTGGACACTCGCTCCCTTCTTTTTGATTCCACGCCCTGACAAGAAGGTGAGCTGCCTTCAGACTTCAAGTCTCATAGGTGGGTGTTTGTCCCAAATGTTGGATTTCACCCCTGGAATGTGTCATGGTATTGGACTCGACTGAGCTCAATTAAGGAGAAAAAAAATTCCCTTATGAGATTTTTGGTAGAAACAGGGAGACTCCTTGTCTCAGCTCTCTGTTCCAATTCTTTGTGTGGTGATAGGAAGTGGATGAATCTGCCTGGATTGGGTGTCAGCTGGAGTTTCCACTTTCAGCATCATCTGCATGTTGGAAGGTGTATCTTCGATTGTGTTGGGGTCCAGACATACCAAGACCTGCATTGCATATTTTGGAGATGGTGGGGGGTGCAGCTTCTGAATTGACCCTCACTTTCTTTTGTGGGGGGAGAATGATGTTCATGCCACACTTGCATTGCTGTTGGGCTATTCCTGGCAGTATTCTGGTGACCATATCTAATATCAAGCATCAAACCAGGGTTGCTGAGTGGCCTTGCTTCCCTACTATACCATCTCTCTTCCCCTCATTGATCTCTGGAGAAAAGTGCACAATCTCTGGCTGGTGTTTGCAGGTCATTCATGACGTCAGTTTAGCACCTGTACGTAAGTTCCGGGAAAGTCAAATAACAAGATTTCGTACTATATAAGCATTCTTTATTGGCATCCACAAGGTTCTGGTTAATCAGTTACTATGAAGCAGAGATGATAATCCCATATTAACTCCTCTATCTATCTCTCTCTTCCTCTTTTCCTCCCTCCCTCTTTTCCCCTCTCTCCCCTCACCACCTCTTCTCATACTCCCCTAGACCTTTGTCAATATTACAATCATTGTTCAGTTTCTCAGAAAAATCCCACAAAGAACCAATTGATGAGCTTGGGTCAGGGACACTTAGGTCAACCTGCCATGGTGAGGAAGGTGGATCTGACTACATGTTTGGAGAAAAACTGGAACTCTCCTTAAGGGGGTATGAGGCATTTGAAGGTGTGTGTATGTATAACACAATAGATATCATGCACATGTAATCTATATGCATCATATGCTATGTACTTTATGCAAGTGTAATATCCATGTATATTGCATGCTCTATTTGTGTTGCATGATCATACATCACCTACACAGATGTGTAGTGTGCATCTGCATTATAGATTATGTGAGCACTTGCCCCTGCATCGAACCTCTCCTCCCCAAACCTACTCTCTATGGAGGCCAAGCTGCTTTTTTTTTTTTTGGTTTTGTTTTTTGGGTCACACCCGGCAGTGCTCAGGAGTTACTCCTGGCTCCATGCTCAGAAATTGCTCCTGGCAGGCACGGGGGACCATATGGGGCACCGGGATTCGAACCGATGACCTTTTTGCATGAAAGGCAAAGGCCTTACCGCCATGCTATCTCCCGGGCCCCACCAAGCTGCTTTTTGTTCAGATGCTCCAATATTGGGCCCCAGATACCCCTTCCTGTTCTGGTTTTATGTCCAGGGGTCTGTCCTGAATCCCCAGCCTCCCCCACTTCCTTTCCTACACCCATCAGGCCCTACTGGCTTTTCTTATTTCAACACAAGAGAAATTCCAGAGACGAAGCAGAGCTACTGGAGGGGCAAGAGATTGAGACAGGACTGTGTCTCTAGAGCACTGAAAATGATGGCTAGCAGCTTCTGTGTGTGGTCTCCCAGGCATTCAGAGCCGAGGACAAGGGCTGCTCTTGCCTGCTTTTGCCTATTGGCAAATCTCTTTGTCACTATGATTGTGGATGGCCAGGAAATGGTGTCTGAGCCTTTTTGTGCCTACAGCTTCTAGACTCAGAGACAAAGCTTTCCCTGGTGATTCGCATCATTTAAGATTCTATGAAAACTGGGAAGCTTTTCTTGCAGGAGGGACTGAGTTGAACTAAAGATGAATCATTATGCAGATGTCATCTTTTCTAATCCTGCCGCTGTCTCTTCCTGCAGATGAGCATCCACAGCCCCCTCTGCGCTTTCCCACAGAAGCCTGCATGCACCCCCGCCAACACCCCCACACCTACACTTCACCCCCTTCTCTTTCCTTCTCAATATAGGACCAGGAACCTCTTGGGACTGCAGCTTCATTGTTGTGCCTAATTTGAAATGCAGGCTCAGCCCTTGCAAGTCAGGACCTCCAGCTCCATTCCTCTGGGACCAGAGCAGCTTTCTCTAACTAGGGAACTGTTGAAACATGGGTTTCTGCGTTAATCGAGTTTCCTGGCGCATCCAGGGAGCTGGCTGGATGCCTCCAGGATGTGTATTACAGTCATCTCCGAGTCTCCAGCTATTCTGGCCTTTCAAGACCAGACTTGCCAGTGCCCTGTGGGGCTGCTGGGATATTCATTCCAGATTCGGAGTTACAGGCATGCTTTTCTTTGGGAGCCAACCTCAGCAAGCTAGCATGAGCTGGCTGAGCAACCGGGCCAGAGGTGCTGCGGCCGTGGGCAGTAAGCTCTCTGGAGAGATTGAGGAACTTTGTAGGAGGAAGGCTAGAAGCCAGCTGGCGTGATTATAAGCGCCAGGCTACCTTCCTTCCTTGCCACTTCCTCTCCACTTCAGCCCTAATGCTTCCCTTATTTTGTTCCTTTGATTTAAACACAACTGTCTGTAGGCCTAGATAAGCAACATTCTGACTGCCTAAGAATGCAGGATAGTGTAATTCAGATGCCAGATACTGATCCATTCCATCCACTTCTCAGCACAAATTATCATCCCCATTTTACAGATGGAAAACCTGAGTCCCCCTCAGCCACACAGCTGGTCAGTGGCATAGTGACTGTAGTGGGCTGGCTCATGCTCTGTAAAGCTGATCTATACCATCCGTAGATATTGAGGTCATTGAAAGGTTGGTGATAGAAGAGGCAGTGCTAGTACCTTGTTTTTGTAAAAAGCAGTAATTATAGTAACTTAAATGTTCTGAGGAAACTTCAGTTTGATTGAATGGTTGTGGGCCTCAACCACCCCCTTCATTTGCCCTAGTTACCATTTTAGCTACTTCTCATCTCAGACCCTGAAGTGAATGATGAAAACCAAAATGAAAATTTAGGAAGTGGGGTCAGGTAAGTGGGTGGCCATAGAGATTGGTTCCTCTGCTGCCTCTCCACACTTCCTTTTCGTTCCAACTATACTTATTACTTGGTTTAATACATTTATGTGTTTACTTTATACCCCACTCCTTCAAAACGAAAAAATACAAACACCCAATTTTTTTTTAATTTTACTTATTGATTGATTTGGGGCCATATCCAGCGGTGCTCAGTGGTCACTCAGAAATTGCCCCTGGCAGGCTAGGGGCCCACACAGCATGCCAGGAATCAAACCAGGTCTCTCCCTGGGGTCGGCCACATGCAAGGCAAATGTCCTTCAGCTGTGCTCTCTCCAGCCCAAAAACACCCAAATTTCTGGTGGATCCAATTCTAGCAAGACACTGGTCTTAACTGCATTTTTCTCTTCTATTGGTGATGGTGGATTTGATTCCTGGTATAAGCCCATGGGTAGAATGTACTCAATCAAAATCCCAGTAGCTAAAGAGAGATAGAGGGTACTTGTTTTGCCGATGTACAAAAGATTTGATACGTGGCATTCCATATGGTTCCCAATAGTAATCAATAGTAATCCCTGAGCACAGAGCCATAAGTAAGACTTTGCACTGCCAGTGTTTTTTGGCCCCAAACCCAAAAAATAAAAAACATATCTCAGCAATCTCTCTTATTAAGGAGGTTTTGCCTATGTGAAATGGAGCTTCAGATGGCAGAATCCATACGGTATAATACAACATTATCCCTTTCTTTTCCTCTTTTTCCTCCTCTCCTCTTCTTCTTCTTCTTCCTCTTTTTATCCTTCTGCTAAACTGGCCTTCCTAACTCTCCCTCAAGGCCCTAGTAACTGCCTTCTAGAAATCAAGTTAAAATTCAGAGGAGAAGAGTCAGGAATTTAAACTTGGAGAAGAAAGTTAGGATTCTTTAGTGGGGTCATCATTATGCTGCATAGCCTTTTATGGAAGGCATTTGTTGTTGAGGTTTTTCCTTGCCAGTAATACTGCATTGTCATTTTATGTAACTTCCTGAGAAGGTGCTCTGGGGGAACTGGCTGCAGAGTGGCCTGGCCTTCTCTCCTGATACCCAATTTTCCATGTTGACCAAAGACTTGAGACTAACTTGACCTAACTAGTCTTTGAGACACAGTGAATCCAGAAGATGCCTACAGAAAAAAGAGGTAGAAAGTAGGATCTAGCAGGAAAGACTTTAAGAACAGGAATGGAATGAACGATGTGTTTATATCTTTTTCCCCCCAAAATTGGAAGCTGTCAAGTGCAGGACCTGATTCTCATCTCATGCTGTGTTCTACATATAATGAAAGTGGCTGTGAATATTACATAAGAGCATTTCTACTCTGTCATTAGACTATTGTCTAATGGAAGTCAAGAGAGGGAAGAGTTAGGACATTAGTAGGTTAGATCAGAATTTCAGAGGACATGGTGACCTTGACGATCGAGGAAAACAGTGCTAATGTACTATTGCGTTATTTTGACTTGCTAGAACTTATCTTTTTTTTATTTTTGGTTTTTGGGTCACACCCGGCAGTGCTCAGGGGTTACTCCTGACTCCAAGCTCAGAAATTGCTCCTGGCAGGCACGGGGGACCATATGGGACACTGGGATTCGAACCGATGACCTTTTGCATGAAAGGCAAACGCCTTACCTCTATGCTATCTCCCGGGCCCCCTAGAACTTATCTTACAGCCAACACTTAAATATAGCTATGGTCATGATGGAAAAGATTATATTCCAATGAATAAGCCAGTTCCTCTGTTGAGAAGCCTACAGAATTCTGCCAGATGCCACAGACACATGGACCTGTGATTTGTGCTGGGAGGCTGATCTCTGGTGAACACAAAGAACAATCACAAGACTTTCCAAGGTGCTAGACAGGTGTTTCCAAATTTTGTTATGTGGCCACCCCTCCCAACCATGCCACTGATGGTGTAATTAAAATCACTGTCTGCAGTAGCAGGATTATAGTTGGCAAGGTCAAGGTCTCATAAAATACAGATAGAGAAAAAAAGCAATAAATGTTGTGTTGAGTAAATGTTAGTTTTAGAAGTTCTGAATACTCAGTTTAATCATGAGAGTGGTCATTTGTGGGTGTCTTTTTGACTGGCATCTTCACTTGTTTGAGATTCGTTGACCACATCCTCTGAGGCATACACTGCAACTGTCAGCCTGATTTTCTTTTTCTTTTGGTTTTTGGGTCACACCCAGTGACTCTCAGGGGTTACACCTGGCTATGCACTCAGAAATCACTCCTGGCTTGGGGGATTATATGGGACACCAGGGATGGAGGGACGAGGTTCGTCCTGGATCAGCCGCGTGCAAAGCAAATGCCTTAGCACCGCATTATCGCTCTGGCCCTGTCAGCCTGACTCTTGAATGCAGAAGAAACTGTCCTCTTCACAGCTGAAACCATCTATTTGCAATTGCTGCTTGCTCTGTGTCAGTTTCCCTCCTGGGCTCTCTATCCCCTGTCTGGGGCCAGAGATGTATGGGGCTAAGCTTGCCTTGATTCTCCTTAGATTCCCAGGATTATCACATATGGTTCCCTGATCACTGCCTAGAGTGACCATTGATACCAGAGCAAGGATAGTCCCTAGTACTGCTGGGTGTGGCCCAAAATATTAAATCAAAATTCTAATCTATGTTCAATTCCTGACACTCCATGGCTCCCAAATGCACTAGCCAGGGTAGCTCACATGGCCCAGCTGGACTTAGCATCTGACACAAAGTTAGTCCAATATTGCTTGGGAGGGGGAACCCTTATAATTCAAGGTAAATTGTTGCATTCTGATTTCACAAATAATGTGAGAGCTTTCTTAGTGACAATATCACTTTTCTTAAGAAAAAGTAAACATTTGGTGCTTGGATCTTGTGTGTTGGTGTCTTGGGTCATGTATTTGCTCAGTGAACACTGAATGCCAGACACATTCAGATATTATCAGAGGACAGTGGGGAAGAAGGTGGATGTATTTCTGCTCTATGGGAGGCATGATGGCAGTAAGCTAACATCAGTGTGACCTGGTTACAATCTCTCTCCACCACAGTCTCCACTATCGAAGGGCCATCTTCAGCTATCTCTGCACTTTATAAGGACAGTAGGCATCATAAGGTCTTGCTGCTCAGACTACCTGCCTCTTGGGCAGCCTTTGTGACATCTCTTCCATAGGAGCTGAGTCCCTGAATCATTTCTGGTCACCTTGCCAGGGCCTGTTCTGGATATAGCATGGTGGGACAGAGGAGGAAGTGGCAGGCACACAGGCAGGCAGGAAGCCAGGCTTCCTTTGAAAATGGGTTCTGAGTCCTTGCAGCCAGAGCTCCTGGGCCAGCTTTCTCAGAAAGACTCTTGGGGCCAGAGATATAGCAGAGCGGGGTTTGTCTTGCAAACAGTCGATCCAGGTCCTAAGGTGGTTGGTTCGAATTCCGGCATCCCATATGGCCCCCCATGCCTGCCAGGAACTATTTCTAAGCAGATAGCCAGGAGTAACCCTGAGCACCGAGGGGTGTGGCCCAAAAACCCAAAAAAAAAAAAAAAAAAAAGACTCATGGATCAGATTCCAGTATCTGTTTTCTTCTCTTTGGTGGAAAAGGAGTTAAGGTTCTTTCCTTGCTCAGGCTCAAAGCAGTTGTGACCATAAATACTTTTGTAGTTCGAGTAGACTTTTGAGGCTGAGCCAGAAAACTTGTTTCTCGCAAAAGACATTAACTTGTTCTGCTCATGTGACCATCAACCAGGGGTCCCTGAGCCTAATCCTGGGAACCAGGCAGAGCTCCAAGTTTAGTTTCCTTGTTGTAAATGGATGGGAATTCTAAATGATACTTAAATCAGTGATTCTCAAGGTGTCTAAGGGAAGAACCATGTCTTAAGTTTGTTTATAATCTGTCTTAATAAGACAGGGATCAGTGGACAAGATACATGCACGCAGCTGACCTGAGTTCAATCCCCAGTATCCCATATGTATGGTCCCCTGAGTCCTGCTCAGAGTGGTTCTGAGTACAGAGCCAGAAATAACTCCTGAGCATCACGGGGTGTGGCCTGAAAACAAACAAACAAAAATAGAATATTAGGGCCAAAGAGATAGTACAGAGGTTAAGTCACTTGCTGCCATGTGGTAAACTCTCATTGAGTCTTGGCACCACATATGGTCCCCTAAGCACTGCCAAGAGTATTCATTAAGCACAGAGTCAGGAATAATCCCCGAGCTCCACCATGTGTGACCCTAAAACATATACATAAAAGATGAAGTATTAGAAAATTTAAATTCAGAGTCTGGGAGGGAGCCCAACAAGCCAGAACGCTTGCTTTGCAGCAGGAAGCCTTAGCTTGATCCTAGTACTGCCTGTGACCTCTGGGTGCAGAGCCAGGATATCTAAGACATACACATACAAACTTAGACTTCTGTTTTTAGGTTCAGATGACTTAAAATTACCCTGCCCAGTTGCTCTCAAAGTTTCTAAAAGCTCAACTGAACTGGAATTTGCCAGCATTAGGGAATTCAGAACCCTCGTGAGCAGCCCAGAGACTCTCTGGACAGCTGGGTTCAAACATTAGGCGAGACCTGGATTACTGTTTCTCCTGACTCTCTGTCCAGGTCCCAGGATGGTTGTGAAGAAGGAAAACACTTTCTGCTCAGCTCCCCCATGTCTATCACCTGATATTAAAAGCACAGCTTGTCACACTCTCCAATCACAGTCCTCATGTGAAGGGGAAATTACCCTACATACTGCCTGGGAAGGGAAAGGTCACAACTATTGTAATCATTACTTAGGCTCTCTCAATGAGCAGTTTTGGGCCTACACAGTTCGGGCCAGCCAAGTATTTTATTTATTTTATTTATTTTTTATTTTTTGGTTTTGGGGCCACACCCAGTGACACTCGGGTTACTCCTGGCTATGCGCTCAGAAGTCACTCCTGGCTTGGGGGACCATATGGGAAACCGGGGGATTGAACCACGGTCCATCCTAGGCAAGCGCAGGCAAAGCAGGTACCTTACCTCCAGCGCCATCGCCCGGCCCCGGGCCAGCCAAGTAGACCCCTACCCAGTGGGCTGTGTCTCATTCCTTCCTGGCTGAGATGATGTCACTCTTAACCCTGTGTTACAGTTCTCCAAGGAGCGGCTCATCATGGAGCGGACCCCCGAGAAGCTGAAGAAGGAACTGGAAGAGGAACTGTTGCTTAGCAGTGAGGACTTGCGCAGCCACGCCTGGTACCATGGCCGCATCCCCCGACAGGTACCCACCACCACTCCACTGATACCCTTGCCATTGCCAGGTATCCATTGAACATGGAGTCCAGACTGAATCCTTTGTGTAAACCTACAGCGACTTCACTAAGGCCCTCTCCAAGGATTGGTCAGCACCACAGGCAGGAAGGCAAAGTGCAATTCCACTTGTCCTTAAGGGGATGTGGGAAAATGCATATTCTGTGTCTGCATACTGAACAGAAGCCGAATGCAGAGAGGGAACTTGGAAGTGATATGAGGCTAGGCTGTGGCAGGGTGCCTGGACTGATGGGCCTGCTGTCTGCAGCCTTAGACCCCTTGGTGCTTGCTTCCTCTTTAGGCAAGGACTTACCTGTAGGTGCAGAGAGGGTGTGATCCAGTCAGATGGCACCGAGCAGAGAGGTGATCAGAAATGATTCCCTGTTCGACCTGCCACAGCTCCAGTGGGGAGCTGGGGGATGATTGTCCTGGCCACAGGATCTCCCGGCCTGAATGTGTGGAGGTCATTTACTTAATGGTATAGAAACTGGAAAATAAAATGAGTGCAGAATTAAAGTATAAAATATCTCTGGGGTTGGTTTCTGGTAGCCCACTCTCCCTGGATAGGGCATGGGTTGTTGTGAGCTAGAAGAAAGGGTTTGGATTAATGTCAGAGTCCTCAACACCAGCAAAGAAATATTCCTATTTTAGCCTTATATTTCTTTCTTTCTTCTTCCTTCCTTCCTTTCTTCTTCCTTCCTTCCTTCTTTCCTTCCTTCCTTCCTTCCTTCCTTCCTTCCTTCCTTCCTTCCTTCTTTTCTTTCTTTCTTTCTTT
>PVKC010034539.1:0-13714 GCA_004027635.1 Crocidura indochinensis
CTTCCCCAAACAAAACCACAAAACTCGAACTATCTAATCCTGCCTCCCAATCAGAGGGAGAAGCAATGGAGACACCAAGCCCAATCAGATATAAGATCACTAAGTAATAAACCAGAAACAGAGGGAGTCACTCAATCTAGAAGACCCCGGGGAGAGGGTGGAGGATATGGGAGGCAGAATGGGAACGGAGGTGGAGGGAAGACAACTTGGTGATGGGAATTCCCCTGATTCAATGTTTATATGTAACTGGAATATTACTGTGAATGACATGTAAACCACTATGATTAAAATAAAATAAAAAAAAATTTCTAAAAAAAATAGTGATTTCAAATTACATTAACATTGAATTGAATTTATGTCATAATAATAATTGTAAATTATATATTAAATGTACATATAATAAATGGTTTCAGGGAATATTTTTGAGTGTTTATAAATATTTAAAATTCAATTTATGACCTATGAATTAATCTAGAATATGGCACCAAGAATAGTTCTAGGTGAGTTTAGTAATTCATATAAGTAGCTGCTAACAAACTAATAAAATCATAAAGAACCCCCCCATACTATTCTCTGTATGTATCAACTGGTTTTAAATTGAAGAATTCTGGGAGAGGGAGACAGTAGTTTCTTTATAATTACTATTTGGGGGGGGGTGCATCTGGCAGTGCTCAGAAGCTATTCCTGTTTCTGCTTTGTAAAATGATCCTTGACAGTGCTCATATTTGAACTCTGGTTGACTGCATGCACTATCTCTCTTGAAATTAATTTTATGATAAACATTTTTAACAATAATTTTGTCATTAAAATTCAACTGTTTGGTGTGTTCGACCTAGCTGTGCTCAGGAGCTACCTCTGGCTCTGTGTTCAGTGATCAGTCTTAATGGTGCTTGGGGGACCATGAGGCACTAGGGATGGAACCAAGGATCCTGCAAGTACTATCTCCTACACTCAAAATTCTCTATTGCTAAATCAGTTGTGTATGGGGATGGAGAGATAATAAAGGAGTTAAGGTACTTGCTTGACTTGTATGTGATTGTTTTGACTATGATCCTTACTCCAAACTCTGGTACCGTGCATGGTCC
Organism: Crocidura indochinensis; assembly: GCA_004027635.1. NCBI lineage: Eukaryota > Metazoa > Chordata > Mammalia > Eulipotyphla > Soricidae > Crocidura > Crocidura indochinensis. Next base: position 1,086 of record PVKC010034539.1, read on the forward strand.
CTGGTCACTAACAGAGCTTACAATTGAGTTCAGAGCCCCTGAGCATTGCTTCTTGGTGTGAGCTAACCCACCACCCCCAATTAGTTGTATATAAGAATCCTCTTATATATAACATTTGCCTAACAGCATATGTCCATCCACCCATTTGTCCATATGTACATCTGTCCATCCATCCATCCATCCATCTATGTGTCCTCTGATAAGTAACTGTCATTTCCTGCCATGGGATATTTGCTATGAAAAATGAGGACAAATAAAATATAATATCCTTTCACTATGAGAATGTCTATTAGAGAAAACAGACAAAAGAAAAAGAATTATTATGGAAATTATCATGAAAGACTAGTGGCAACTGGATTGGCATAAAGCATGAAACATCACATGCTGCTCATACTGTTCAAAAAAAGCCTTACTGTTTTGCAAACCCCAGAGGAGCTGCATATTGAGCAAGGACTGACAGCAAAGGGACCACCTTTGACACATTTGAGAATGATCAGTACAGGGACCAAGTTGCACTTTCCATGACTTCAGCCCAGAGAAGTACTCGAGGCTGAGGGGAGAGGAGATAGAGGATTGAGTGAGGAACCAAGATTTGAGGCCTCTGGATTTTGCACTGAAGGTAACAGGGATCCACTGTGGGTTATAAGTCAGGGGGGAGGAATTATTGTGGGAAATATGCAAAGCAGTAATGTGAAGGCAAGATTCAGGAGTAAGGCTAAAGGACTGATTTCTTGGTGATTAAAACAGTGGTTCAGGTGGCAAATGAGAGCCCAAATTAAGTGCTCAGATGAATAGACATGAGGGTTTGGATTTTGGAGATTAGAAGAGGACAGGGCTTCACTTCATGGGTGATGGGAAAGAGGGATTGACATTAGTATCTGTTTGAGTCAAGATGCTGTCTTTGACCAGGACAGGGCAGGCAGAAACAAGAGTAAGGAATGGGCAGGGCATTGTCCTCATTGTGACAGCAATGAAGGGAAATCAAGGGTATTTGGGAGAAGTGGATTAATTTCCTAAATACACCCTAAAATGGAAGGGCAAAGTTCCTGGTGTCCTCACAAGCAACAGGCAAAATAATTACATGTCCTTTGGTGTTGCTGTGTAAAGGAAGAGATTCAAAGTTAGGTCTTTTTTGATGATCAAGAACCCAGAAGAGCCTTTCTTCTCACTCTGGCAAGCTTTCCATTATAGTCTGTGAATCTCTGGGCCTAGAAATATGACAGCTCTACTGAGACTGGGCCTCATGCATGTACAAACAATTAGCAGTTGATGCAGATTTATGAACTTGATTACATGCCTTTCTTAAGTGGGCACCTGTTTTTCCTCTCAGGCCCTTTAGCTTAGATTAATATCAACCTGAGAACAGGCATTTTTCTTTGTGACCCAAAGATATTTTTCTGGATTGCCCATCCCTCAGACAATACCCAAACCTTAACAATTTCAATTATCTTTGAAAATACACTTTGTTATTCTATCACAATATCCTGCATTTATTTTTAATCTCCCCACCAAAAAAAAGCTCTCAACACAATTATGATGATTAATGTAAATATCTATCTATCTTCTTATTCTCTAAGCTCAAGACAGTGGCTCAAATTCATATCTATATTCCCAGCACAGAGACAGGCACCAACCAGGTGAGAGCGCCAGATAATCATTTTTTGTCAAATTCATCTATAAAGGTGGGTTTGAATGAATGCAATAGAATAACATCTCTAAGAGAGCTTTGAAACCAGGATGCCCCAGACCAGCATTCAGTTTTGTTATCATCTTGATCGGACCCACAAACCACATCATTTCCTCCGCCCCCATATTCCCTCTAGCTGGTGCGCAGACCCTTGTCTGAATTATCTCTTCACACAGGCTTCTTCACTGCCACTCCTAGAGCAATTTGACATTAAACCAAACCCCTTATCAATTGGATAAGATCTGGACCATAAAAAGGTTTGAAAAGGAATCACCTGCCTTGCACTGGAGAACTGGCCTTAACACACTCATTGGGGATAACTGAAATGGAGATCACCAAATTCCCTTGCAGAACCATTTTCTCAGCTGATGGCCACATGTCTGTCATAAATGCCTGCCTGCTCTTTACAGAAAGAAATCTTGTTTACTGGTCGTGGCATAACTATGGGTAGGCAGGCAACAGAAGGAATGATGGGCTGTGAATGACAAACATGGGGTACAATGAACCACATCTGATCACAAGGAATCTCGGGAGATTTTCTGAAGGACACATGCAGAAGGCACTTTCTCCACAGTGAAAGCATTTGTTCTATGATCTCATCATAGTCTCTGCTCTCTACCTAGGACAAGGGATGGCAAATATTTATCTCCGAGCTTCGGGGGAGAGGAGAATATGATTCTTCACTGAGGTAGAATATGGAAATGAGGAAGAAGGACTGAGGCTGATCTATCAGAGAAAGAGAAGATGCTAGATCATTGATGACTGGGTGGGGGGGGAGGAGGTGACAAGACCCTTGTTCCCCTCTTCTCCAAAAGATGTCATACAGGGTGAATGTTCCTGGATGCTCAGTCCTTTCTCCAAGTGAAAAGGAGGCACTTGCATAAATGCAACTTCAGGAGCTCCTGACAGTCCATGGATGTCATCCAGCTGAATGTCAATGGCATGTGTGGAAGTCACCTTGACGGCCTGGGTGGATTTTTCCATGGGCTGGTGCATCGGTGCAAGAGTGACGTTGCAGGGTGATGCAGATGCTCTCATCTGAGAAGGGCAGCATCTCAGAACCTGGCAGCCACGACAAAGAAGCTGGATTCTTCTTCTCTCTCACAGGACCCCAGCTTTCTCCTGGCCCAGCTTTCCTCTCTTTGTCTGCAATTGGAGGATGGTTAGAACTTGTTTTGCAAAGGTTCAGGACCTGGGGCTGTTTTCAATAATGGATGGTTTTTACTACATGTTTCCTTTTGCTATTTCACCCACTTCCCCCATCCTACCTCTCATAACCATCTAATTCCAAATTATGGGGCTTTTTTTTGTTTATCTGTTTCAGAACTTCCTTTGAAAGTTATGCAAGGATACTGCGACTACATCTCATTCCCAAGATTTTAAATGAAACCACTTTATTCCTATTTAGAAAGGAGGTTTAGACCACAATCAATGGTGCTCAGGACTTACTTCTGGCTCAATGCTCAGAGATCACTCTTAGGGATGCTCAGGAGACCAAATGGGATGCTGAGAACTAAATTGGGGTCAACTTTATATAAAGATATAAGGCAAAAGTTTTAACCTCTGTACTATCTCTTGGCCTCCCCCCCATTTCTTATTTTAAAGGAAAGGACATACATACTCCATGAGATATGGGGGTAGGGGAGAAGAAGGGTCCATGCGGTCCCAGAGATCAAGTCCGGGTTCACATGCATTCCATGTATCACCCAATTGAGTTCCACCCTCAGTCCATGAATTCATATCTTAAATGCTTTTCAACTAATGTCCATTTAACCAAAGAGCGTCGGATCACCAAATGTGAAAATCACCAACCCCCAAAAGAGAGCAATTATATCAATAGCCAGACGGATGGATAGATAGATAGTAGATAGATAGATAGATAGATAGATAGTAGATAGATAGATAGATAGATAGATAGATAGATAGATAGATAGATAGATAGTAGATAGATTGACAGATAGATCAGCAAATTTGTCTTTAATGGTAGAATTTTGGGGCTTTTTAGGAATTTGAGGGGTTATATCCAAGCAACTGTACTCAGCACTCTGGGGTTATTCCTGTGATGCTCAGGAATTTATACAGTGCTAGAAATTCAACCCAGTTTTCCATAAGCAAAACATAAGCTCTAACCCCACTTAATGACAGTGATTTTTGTCTACCCTCTATAAAATTTTTTTTCTTTTCTTTCGATTTCTTTTAATCTTTTAATTTCTTTTAATTTCTATTGTGGTAGCCAAATTACAAGATCGTAAATGTTTTAGAGATACAATATTACCAGACCGTGTTCACTACCAAAATGCTAATATCCCTCAACTCTTGTCCCTTAGACCCCCCTCAACCTAAGTTCTGTTGTTAGCATATGAAGTTCTGGTTTTGTGGGACATTGCCCATTCTCTTGCTTGCTTTCTCAATATGCTGCCTAGCAGGGATATTATCCTGTCTTTATCCAATCTTCCTATCTTATTCTTAGCAGAATCCTCTCCAACCTCAGCTATTTGGTAGCAAGTGTAAGAATTCATCTTTTATGGGGTGGGAGTAGCAATAACTGATGATGTTCAGGAAGTCCTCCTGGCTCTGTACTCAGGGATCACTCCTGATGAGTTCAGGGGTACCAGCAATTAAACCTAAAATGTCATTTAGGAAAAATTCTTCAAATAGAAACTACTGAGCAGTGTGAAGTCACATAGTAAGATGGTCATAGAGATTCTAGCCTCGAAATCACTTTATGTTGTAGACCAGGGGTCTCAAACTCGCTGCCCGTGGGCCCTCCATACATTTTGTGGCCCTGTCCTAGAGGAATCTGTTGTTGTTTTATTTTGTTTTAGTTGTTTGGGTCACACATCCCCAATGTTCAAGGCTTACTACTGACTTTGCACTCAAGGATCACCCCGACTTTGCCTCCTGCGGCCTGCAGGTAAATTGATTTTGAGACCCCTGTTCTAGACCATCACCATGCATGAGAGTCTCATCTTTCCACTCCCAATTTCCACATCTGTCCAATTGAGACCAGAGCGGATTATAAAAAGCAATAAAGTAGACACAAAAGCAAAACATTTGTTATAATACCAGGAATGCTGAAAGTTGTTTTATAAAAAATTATTTTAAGCAGAGATAAGTATAACACAACTTTATTTGTTTTCAGTTGGAACTAAGATAAGAGATTTTATTATGGCTTTTCATTCATATGGATTTTTCAGTGAATGTACCTTGATATGTTTAGAAAAAGAATAGAAAAGTTTAGTCTTGGGGCCCGGGAGATAGCATAGAGGTAAGGTGTTTACCTTTCATGCAAAAGGTCATCAGTTCGAATCCTGGTGTCCCATATGGTCCCCCATGCCTGCCAGGAGCAATTTCTGAGCATGGAGCCAGGAGTAACCCATGGAGCCAGGAGTGACCCAAAAACCAAAAATAAAAAAAAGTTTAGTCTTTAGATAAAAAGAAAAAATGAAAAACAAAACAAAAACCCAGAAAAAACACTAACATCTGATCCAACTTGTTTTGTTTTTGTTTTGTTTTGTTTTTGGGTCACACCTGGTGGTGCTCAGGGGTTACGCCTGGCTGTCTGCTCAGAAATAGCTCCTGACAGGCACGGGGAACCATATGGGACAACGGGATTCAAACCAACCACCTTTGGTCCTGGATCAGCTGCTTACAAGGCAAACGTCACTGTGCTATCTCTCTGGGCCCTGATCCAACTTGTTAATAGGATCTCACATCCTCTCTTGATCTTCAACCCCACTTTCCAAATACTGTTATCATGCCCATTGAATGACTCAAAAGAATAATTCTAAATGGACCTTTTTTCCCTAAATCTTTTTTCACATAGATATATTTTTCTTAGTTAATGGTTCTTTGTGGGGTGGGAGACAGAATATGTTTATTCTAAAATACATATATTCTTTTAGCCTAGTTAATTTTGAAAACAAAACATGAAAATCATAAGATGAAAAGCGACCTATATTAATAGAAGATATCCTAGGAATAATGTACATTTGGAAATCTAAACAAAGTTGGGTTTTGTTCTATTTTTGTTTGAGGCCATTCTGCTTAAAACAACATGGTGAACTGCCAAGGAGGAAAATAGAAGGGAAAGGAGCCATCTATGGTCCAATTGCTTAGAGTAAAAGTCAACAGTAGCATCTTATGACCTATGCTAGGGTAGCAGACATCTCTCCACTGGACACACAGTATTAATTGGTCCTCCTGTAATTTGGGAGAGGGGCTCTGAAACTACTAACATCTTAGAATCATATTAGTACAATACATTGAACTGAAAATCACGTATCAAGGACTTAGGTAAAAGACAACTTAGCCAATGATTGTCTCACATTCCTTCTCTTCTCCATTTCAGATTTGGAACCCAAACATGCATTTCCTTCCTCTACATCCTAATTCCTCTCACATGATATCTCATGGCTTGCATTTTCCTCCTCCAACTCTTTCCAGATTCTCTTCCAGTAGAAGTTTTTTCTTGAACCATTTTTTGTATATCTTCTGATGTGGTTAAATTTTAAATATTTCTCATTCCATATGCCATTCTTTATTTTGTAGTCTGGTCTTATCTAGCATTTCTCTGCTTTCTCGCTGATGACCCAAGTCTCACCTCCTAGCAGAGTGACATTCTTCCTATGATCATCACTGAAATAAGACAATGTCCAGAGGAGTATCAGGAAATACTGAGAATGATGAACAGATTAGAACAGGAGCATCTACAAAAGGATTTCTCCTTAGTAAAACTGTATCATCCTAGTCACATAGACTTTGAGATTAAATGTAGAACCACATCATAAATTGTGCAAGAAAATCCCTCTGTTGCCTTACCTTAGCTTCAGGTTCTATCCAGATGCATATTACTTACCTTAACTCACCACACTTGATGCCAAAATTTCCTTGGGCAGCCACACATCGCAATAGTTCCTGTGAGGGTTTTCAAAAGCAGGTAGGACACATTATGAAAATGATTCTGAAAGAGAATCCCAAAATGATTTTTCAGTAAAATCAGTATAATTAAAATATCTATAGTTCTCAAATATTTAGTTTTCTTATGGGGACACACCCATCTGTGTTTGGGGCTTACTCCTGGGTTTTCACTTAGGGATCACTCCTGTACCATATGGGGGATGCCAGGGATTGAACTCAGATCTGCATGTGCAAAGCAAGTGCCCTACTCACTGTACTTTCACTCCAGTCCTGTTTCCATATACTTTGAAAGGAAACTCACCTTTTACCTAGGCAAATTCTCTGGTTTCTTATTTCAAACATTCCATTATCATCACATCATTAAAACCAATGCAAAAGTTCTGTTACTTTACTTAAACTAAAACTTTTCTATCTGTATGTGGAAATTATTTTAATTATTATAATACACCTAATGAATATCTTTTGACAATAGCTCTGTGTTTGTCTTCTTGTCTCTAGGACCCTATTGGATAAGAAGGAACTACTGGAATTTGCACGACTTGGTTCTTACTTGGAATATGATCTCTTTGGAACTGAACTCCTTCATTATCAGTTCAACCCAGATATCGACATGCCCGATGATAATACAAGAATTAGAAGGTAACTAGAGTGACATTTCTCACATTTCTTTTTTTACTAGTTCTCTGGATTTTCATATAGGGATGGATATTAGGGAAGACTCAGAAAACAGGAAGCAGGCTAAAGCAGAGACTTGCAGAGAAAAATCTATCTATGCCATTTCAGGAAGAAAATCTCTATATATTATTTCAAGGAGTAAATGAGTCATTCTAAGTAGGCAAAAGCTTAGCTGAGTCTTAGAAGTTCAGTGCAGATGGGCAGCTGACAGGAAATAAGATAATTCTCAACCCCTGCCATAACAGTGAAAGAACCAAGGACATTTTCTTCCTTTTATCTCAAAGAAAATAAGTTATTTCTTTTTCAGTGTGATCACCCTAAAGTTCTAACTACCAAATGAAAGTTTTAAAATTTTTTTGTTAAAAGCATTCATCAATTAGCTGCTGAAAATGTAATGTCTAAATTACATACTTGGACAGACCAAATATCTTATAAACTCATCATTTTCCAGTGTCTCAAGTCATTCGCCACAACCAAGAGGTACATTTTAGGAGCCCAGATGGTTAGAGACTGGTTTCTCTTGATCAAGGATGACTTGATTAGAAATATCAAAGTGCTGATTTCCAATGGGCCATTGAGTAAGGGTGGAACATTGGAGGAGGATCTGGTTTGAGACCAGACAGAGACAGTTTGTATTTGCAAAAAGAATGGGAATGCGTAGGATCATTCAGAAATAAGGAGGAAAAAGCCCTGAAGAACTTTGAATTCAGGAGCAGTTCCTGTAGGCTAGGCTGAGGAAGCTTCTAGGATGATGAGAATATTAGAGGCATAGGTTGTTGGACAAGCTGGTGGAGGGGAATGCTAAAAGCAGAGAGGATCATGCACTTGATAATAGGTAGCTGATGCCAAGGAGATAAAGGTTGCCAAGGAGCCACTGGAACATATCAAGATGCCCTTGTTTCCCAGTAAGTTTCATCTAGTTAGGAAACTGCTTTAGAGACACACAGGCAGTGAGGGAGAGCCTAGAAGCTTAGTCTTGGTCGGGAAGCAGGGGAGAGATTAGAGTTGAAGTTAAAAGACAAGACAAGCTCAATGCAACAGTCTTGCCTAGAACTGAGCCATATGTACATGGAAGAGAGCAAGAGTAGAGAGAAAGGAAGATAGGGACACATCGGCAGAAACATGGGAGAAAGGGGCACATGAAAATGAATGACACAGTGGGGCGGGATCTAAAAACATTGATGAAGTGGTTAATATGTGAAGCAGATATGAATGAGTAAAAAAAGATTTGTTTTGTTTGGGGGCCACGTTTGGTGGTGCTCAGGGATTATCCTGGCTGTGCACTCAGGAATCACTCCTGGCAGGGCTCATGGGGTCAGACAGGAGACTGGAAATTGTACCTGGGTTGGCTGTGCACAGACATGTTCCTTATCTTCTGTATGATATCTGGCCCCACAAACAATTGGTTTTAACTTCATAATCAGAGCAGGAACCTCAAGATGGAGATTTCAGAGGGGAATCCATTCTCAGACAGCTGACCAATCCATCGTGAGCCTCCTCCTGCATACCAGTGGATGGATACTCTCCCCCCAGCAACTTCCCAGGCAGTACAACACACTTCAAGTGAAATCATTGCCAGGAACTCCCTGATAAATGCTAGACTAGCTCCTCACGGAGACTCAGGTCTCCCTGAGCAAACTGCTTGCCCACTGCTTGCTTCTCTGTGTTTTTTGTGTGTTCTTAGCACCCAAACTGATGAGTTCTCCATAGGCCATTGATTTTCATTCATCCAAGAGTATCATCCAGTATAGGTCAATGGGATTCCCTGGGGTCCTTCCCATTATCACAGGCCATATTCAGCCAGTACTCCAAGCTGTGGTCAGTCGTCTTGCTTCAAACTCATTGTGTGTTCCTTCAATATCTGCCCCAAGTTCCCCAGTTTCTGGAAATCACTTCTCCACTTCAGTTCTGTTTATTCCAACTCTCACCAATTTTCTATACAAATAACCACCATCTATTCCTTGTATGGGCTGGTCTGGTAGGTTTTTTCATCTTCCATAACAGTGGTTTCCAGATAAACAGACTCAACATTGGTTTTGGATTTCATCTTAAAGATAGGAATTGTACTTCTAAGAGTCACTTCCTTATTCTAAACAACTCTTTGGCAGGGAGGTGTATCTTCTTCGTACCATCATGAGACTTGGGGCTCCTAGATCTTTTAGAATAAAAGAAGGGGATGAGATCTATAAACAAGACTCTCTGGAGATTTCATTCCTTCATTCTGGCTATCAATTCATATGCAAGAATTTTGTTTTAGTCAACTTTCCCTGTGTCCAATGTAACCATTCTGGATGTCTAGAAATCCTGAAGTAGGAGTTAGAGCAGGGGTCCTCAGACTTTTTAAACAGGGGGCCAGTTTACTGTCCCTCAGATCGTTGGAGGCCAGACTATAGTAAAAACAAAGACTACGAAAAAATTCCTATGCACACTGCATATATCTTATTTTGAAGTGAAGAAACAAAAATGGAACAAATACAGTATGTGGCCCGAGGGCCATAGTTTGAAGACCCCTGAGTTAGAGTAATAGTATAGTAGGTAGGGCACTTGCTTAAATGCAGTCAACCCAGGTTTGATCCCTGGAATCCCATATAATTACCCAAGCACTACCAGGAGTAATTGTCTTGAGTACAGAGCCAGGAGTAATCCCTAAGCATTGATGGGGGTATCACCCCCCCAAAAAAAACCCAGAAATTCATAAGTATTATAGGTAATATCTGTGTTTGTGTTTCTCCTGGTTTATATGTTTTTATGTGTACTTGATCTTCCAAAATTTCAAACAATGCATTAATTCACTGGACTCAACCACAGCTCAGGGTTAAAACTGAACAACCTCTTAAGTTATGTTTCCTATTATGACCGCCCACTACTGGGCATTAATTTTCTCCTTCACCAGCAACTATATGTAGAACCCTAGATTTTTTTTATTGAGGGGGTAGTCCACATCCAGTCTAGTTCAGGGCTTTCTCCTGGTCTGTGCTCAGACATCATTCCTGGAAGAGCGTGGGGTGCCAGGAATTGAACCCAAGTTGGCCATGTGCAAAGCAAATGTCCTACCCACTATACTGAAGCCCCAGCCCCACGCCCATCTTGAAGCACTCCTGTGTGAGCTCACAGACACTTCTGCCTACCTCTCCGTCTCAGCATCAGAAAGTCTGTGTCTAACACCTGTTTGCAATCTTATGCTCCATTTCTCAAATCTTATTATACCACTTTTCACACTTTGTAGTCTCTCTCTAATATTTGTTTGCAAAACACTAACTCATTTGTATTTCTATAATTACCCAGAGTTTTTGTCTTCTTTTGGGTAGCTGTTTCTCCCTTCTGGAGACATGTTTGAAATGCCTGGCCTTCCAAACCAAGGGATGGCCTGAAAGTTATTCTCTCATTTCAAGAGTTACCAGATGCTTTTTAGTGATAATAAAGACAGAGTTATATTTCTGGAAATAATATGATTCTTCATTATTGAGGTTAAAGAATTTTCATTTGAATTTTGTTTAGTTATTTAGGAGAACCCAGAGCCTCCCACATGCAAGGCAACTGCTCTACCCTGAACACTAAATGACCCAAAATATTCTGATTTTCAAATGAGCACCTGATCCATTTTTTTCTTATTCCAATTTTTCATATCTGTGTGGTTCAGGGTAGAGCATGAGGCCTCACAGAGGAGTTTCTTCAACTATCAAAGTAGTATACCTTTTTTAGAAAGATATATGGAGGGCTTTATTTTTTAAGAGAAGAGATGAAAAACTTGGGGGAAATGCTCAGAAAATGTAAAGTGAACTTGAACTCTCACATTTCTTGTGTGGTGATCTTCCTGTTCAGGGTTGGGTGTAGATCAGTTGGGCTGAGTTTCTGCTTTTTAGAAGCAGCAAACTTTAGAAATTTGCTGTTATTCAGCAGGTTACTGCAGTAAGCTGCAAGACCACCTGGTTGGTTACTGTAGGGCTGCAGAGGCCCAAGGATGTTAGGGCTACAAGGCTCACAGGGGCCCAGTTGCCAGATGGGGCCTCATGCTAATCCAGGGATGCCAACATGTATCGACCATCAATCTGGGACTGAGAGATAGAAGAGAAAAAGAAAAACCAAGTATACTTTTTATTCTTCCTGAAGTCTGAGGCCTGCTGCTACCACTGCCCTGGGGTTTCTGAGAGAGAGGGGGAGATACAGATGAAAATTCACTGACCAGAGGTGGGTGGGTGGGAAGGAGGCCCTGGTACAATAATGAAAGAAAAAGGATAGATACAAAATAGGCAGCATCTCTCTGATGCTTTATCTACGGGCCCCCACAGACCAGCAGGCATTGCTCTGGTCATTATCCTTGCTCCCCCACTCCCCCCACCCCTGATAAAAGTCCAAGATTTTCCTTTTATACCCAGTATGGCAAGAGCATGTCCAAGTCCAACTGCCATACATTAACTGCCAACTCTCTCTCATTTTCATACATGACTGAATAATTCTCAAAGACAGTTTTCCTAAACAGTTTGTACCCAATGTAACTAACTTCAGATTCAAACTTAGGGAGATGAGACAAATTTCAAAGAGGTGATACAAATGGGCATTTCACAAACTTAGAAGACACATGTGTGGGTTGAATGTTGCTTTCTAGACAAAATGGTCCAGCATGGGAGCTGGAAAGCTAGTACAGTGGCTTGCTTTACAACACTGCACATTCCAACCCTGCAGGTTCCATCCCTGGATCCCAAATGGTCCCCTAACTCCCATCAGGAATGATCCCTGAGCCAGGAGTAAGTCCTGAGCACTGCCAGGCATGGTCAAAAAGAAAAAAAATAGTAACCAAACATTCCCAGTTTGGCTGTTCTTTTCCAGCATTTGCATCCCTCTATAAACACCAGAGTAAACCTGTCATTATAATCTGCCTTAAAATACATGTTCTAGAAGGAAGATCCTTGATCTTGGGTGTTTTTGAAGCCATGACCCATATATTGCAGTAGTGAGTATATGAGTCATGCACCAGAATGCCAAGAAATACTATCACAACCAAAAGGATACGTTGGCAATAATTAGCCTAGGAATCCACTGAGAACCACTTGGGAATCCAGAGGCTGATGAGTCCTGCCAGAAATCGCCAGAGAAAAGCCTTAGTTTCCAAGTTGCAATTTCTGATGTCGAAAATTCTGAATGGCATGACAGACATTGGAGTGAGGTGTCCCTCACTCATTGAGTGAGTGTGTCCTGATACATTCAGATGGACAGATGACAGATCCCGGGAACTGAGGCCCAGTCTGGTTTCGGGCATCATACCTAGCCAAAAATATTGGGTCATTAGCCTAATGTCAGAAATTATTCTAATCTCTGACTCTACACTTCAAGTAATGATGCATTATAC
>PVKC010034540.1:0-13690 GCA_004027635.1 Crocidura indochinensis
GATGCAGGTATAATATGGGAGCCTGGCACCTTCCTATGGACATCATATGCAAACATAATTGGGGTGGTTTGGTGTGATTGCTCTGCTGGGATCAGGGCATAGATCATGGAGTACTGGAGGGCAGGATTCTGATTGACTGAAAAGCTAACCAGCTCCAGTGAATGGGAGATGGACTCATTCTTCTGGTTCTCAGAGGCACTTTTCTATCACACAGACAAAGGGAAAAACTCACCTTTCAGTTCTCAAGCCCCATCCAAATAGCTTTGAATATCCCCCAGTTTTGTCACAGGCCATCCATCTCCCCAGAGAGTCCCAATATGTCTTGGGAGATGAAGTGCTATTCATATATTGGCATGGAGTCAACGGTACTTCAGGAATTTATAAGTGTTTTCTGAAGGGAAAAGTATTTTGTCTTTGATGGATTTTCTGTTTTACTGACATAATTAATCAAACCGTCTTAAGAGATCAATTTCTCTAATAGCAAAAATCGTCTATGTTTTGCCAACTGGAAACACCACTTTTATTTAAGAAACACTCACTCTGGGTTGATTAGACTTGGCGCCAGAAGCCAGAAGGCTGCAGGTTTGCACAGAGGATGATGATTCACCGGGAAGCATGCGGCTCTGGGGCCAGCACAGAGCCTGCAGACAGCTCTGCTTTATCAAATGGATTTCTGTTCCAACGTGGAGCTGACAAATCTATAGTAAAATGGGGTGAAAACAGTTTTCCAAACTTGCAAGCAATAAGCATTTTCCACAGAGCAAGCACCACACAAGGACCTGGAATCACATACTTTTCCACAGGCAGATGTAAAGTTAATATCTTTCTTCTCCCTAACAGGACTTCCTTCTCCTCCCCAGCCTACTAGATGCCTAGACTGGGCATCTAGGCACTCTCATTTCCATGCTATGATTTTCCAACTGTATTGATTCCCTTTGTACCAAGCTAGTTTCTGCAAAGTTCTGTGAATCAGAAACTGGCCAGTCTGCAATGTACCTGAGGTCTGTCCTTTCTGGTATGACAAAGACTAAAGGTTCCTTTTTTGTATATTTGTTTAAGTGCCACAATGGGAGGTTCTCATGGATTACTCCTGGCTCTGTGCTCAGGTGCTGGAGATCCAACCCAGGTCAACCTCACGCAAGGCAAGTGCCTTGAACTCTGTTCCTCTTCCTCCTCTCTTTGCAGACGGGGAATTAAGAGTTCACTTTTTCTCAATCCTTCTTGTCCATCTTGGGAGTGATCATCTGTGAAGGAAATTAAAGTGATCATAAGTGCATTATTATAAGGAGACCCCAAAAGCATCCTTCTAGATGGAATCAAGCCTCAGCCTGCTGGTCTCAGCCTAACCCTGAGCTGCAGACTTGGGGTCTCTTTGGGAGAAAAGTGCCTCTTGTTTGAGAACCAGAGAGGAATCTCCCTGTTGTCCCCTTCCTCGGGAGTACCAACTCTGTGAGAGCACAAAGCCAAGCGTGCTGAATCATCAGGGTCAGAAAGCATCTTTCCATGAAGAACTTCATCTCATCAGTGTGACAGGCCATGTTGCCCTGTGCCTACCAGGCCTGACCTTTCCCAAATAAGCTTTTTAGGAAGCTGGGGCTGGGATTCCCCTGTTCAATCTCTTGAGTTTTCAGCAAAGGACTGGCCTGTTTCTCAAAGCCCAACAGGCAGTCCCAGTGGGATGGGGGATACTGGCTTGGCCAGCATGGCTGCAGGCTCTGGCCTTTGTGGGGATAGTGATGATTCTGAGAACTTGCAGAGTTCCCTCTTAAAAAAAACTGCTGGGACTGTGTAGAGCTTGGAGCGAGTGAGGCCAGATAGAGGAGCCTGGTCCCTGGAGGTAGGGAGTGGACACTAACTAAGGTCTTGACACCTGCGTCATTTGGGGTGCTGGGGATCAAACACAGACGCAGAGAGTGCAATCATGGTGATGTAACAGGATACCTCCTCCAAAATCAAAGTTGAGAGAGGTAGAAGGGAGGGAAAGGGAACAAGAGAAAGAACGTGCAAGAACTCAGGCCACATATGCTGTGAATCTCACCTCATCTCACCAGTATCGAAAGGCCACAGCCCATGAGAATTTTGACTGGGTGAGAGGGCTCCAACCCCATTGGACTAAGGACAGTTCACAATGAAGATAAAAATCCAAGCATTTTCAGGGGTGCCCCAAGACTGACAAGTTTAGACTCTACCTTGCTGGGATGCTGAGATTTGCCTGTTTTTTCTTCAAGGTCAGATCAGATATTTTGCCAAGCTGAAGATAAATGCACATATTCTCCATAGAAGGGCCCTAATTGATTTAGATGCCACCCCTAACCCTCATTTCATAAAAACTTCCCAGTCTTTTTTTGGGAAGTGGCTGACAGAGTGTGACCCCTAGTTGTACCCAATTCTACTTACCACCTCTTTGGATCTTTCCAGCATCTCTGGGAAGCTATGATTTCACCATTCGAAGAGGACTTTTGTGAGTGAGAAATTCAGGATGGGCTTAAAATCCAGACATTGAGTCTGGCACTTCTATGGGTTCTTGGTCTGAAGTGTAAGTGCAATTGGGGGGCACTTTCTGTTTATCAACCTTAAGAAGGCAGATTTTCTACAGGATGAGAAATTAATTTATGGATTTACAGGGGGGAGTTATACCTGGTAGTACCCAAGGATGTATTCCTAAGTATGTGCTCAGGGATCATTCCCAGTGATGAACAGGGCATAGTCCAGACTCTGCATTCAGGATTACTCCTGGTGGGGCCCTGAGGACTATTTGGGAGTGCTGGGGATCGAACCCAGGTTGCCGCATGCAAGGCAAGCACCATCCCCTCTATACTTTCGCTCTGTACTATTGCTCTGTACCCATAAAGTAATGTATGGGTTTATTGGAGGCATACCTGATGGTACACAGGGCTGACTCCTAGCTACAGCTAGAGATCACTCCTGGTGGGGTTCTGAGGACCATTTGGGGTTCTGGGGATCAAACTCAGGTTAGCCATGTACAAAGAAATCACCTTCCCTCTGGTCTGTAGGAAGGGAGAAAGAGAGCAAAGCAACAGGAGTGTTGCTCGCTTCTCCACACCCGAAGTGAAACAAAAGCCACATTTTGGCTTTCCTGGGGCCTTGCCATGTATTCTGCGTGATGAATGGTCCTGTGCAAGGTTCATTTCTAGGGTCATGTTACCGTTGGCTGATAACAAGTCTCTTCAAGGGGCCCCCTTTTTTACTGCTGCTCAAATCACTTTGGCAAGTTTAATCTGCTCTAACAGTTTGGCTATTTACTGCTGAAACTCCACTGTGTGATTCACACCCTGGGAATTGGACTGACAGGGGGCTACACCAGGTGGAAGCAGAAATGCAGAGAAAATAGTCACCAGGGCATAGAGCAGAATTATCTCTGCTCTGAGCTCATACCCATGAGCACAGGAATTTATTTCTGCTTTTCAAGTTGTGTGAAGTGGTGGTCTGAATCTGCAAATCTCATATATGCCAAACACCCAAAGTAGAATCCTGCAGAGGCCTGGAGGCTGTGATTTATTGCTCCTGGGATCTGGGATCTAATCCTTGATCTCTCTCAGCTTCCTTTTCTCCATTTGCAAAAGGGGGTTAATAAATCTTTCTTTGGGTGGTTGTCCTGGGGATTAAGGGAGATATCCCGGGAAAGCATTAGATCCATAAGCTTCTCTCGCTCTGCTTATAGATCACTCCTTCTCTATCCAAAACTGTTTTCGAAAATGGGCTTTACATTCTGCAGAGGCTGGCAGTCATGAGAAGAACACTCTGATCTTCATGACTGGCACAGTAGGGGATTATCCACAAATTCCACTCATCCTATTCTTCCAGCAGTTCTCGGCAGAGATTGCCCTAATTACTGATTTAGATGGAAAGACCATATCATGTCACACCATTGAAAGCAGCAAGACACAAGCCTCGGTATGATAACTAGGATGACAGTGGTGGAGACGAGGGTAATGGCACTTAGGTCACTGCTGCTACTATTAATGATGGTGACAGTGACGATAATGACAGGAACATGGGTGATGATGTCAAAGTTGGTGATGACCAGAGCATTGATACTAATGATGCTGATATTGATGACAATGACACTGATGGAGCTAGTTATGATGTTGATGTTGATAGGAACACTGATAATATCAATGGTGAGGGTGGTGGTGACAGTGACAATGACATGAATGATGAGATTCATGTTGGAGGTGACAATGGTGATATAAATAGGGGTGGTGCTGATGCCGCCAAAGCAGTAGTGACAGAAGCTCTTATGTAGGTTTAGGCATTTCTGACAGCTGGGAGACCATTCAACCCTCATGTGTGAGACCCTTGGTCTGATCACTGAGATGGGAAAAGAAAAATAAATGAAAGTGAGTATAGTTTCAAAGGTAAGTATTCCAGAAACTCTGCCTGGGGACCCATGAATCCACTCACTTTGAAAGGTTCTGTCAAACAGTTCCAATATTAAACTTTTAATAACCACCTACTCCCCATCTTCTATGAGTCTGAATCTCCCTGTGTAGAGATCAGACATAGACACAGAAATGTTGATAAGCTATAGGGAGCATCTTAATAAAGCCAAAACACCCTTCACTCCTTTTCTGACTCCCAAGTTCCATCAACCATAGTGTGGGGCATATAAGAGCTAATAGAGAAAAGACGCTTGAGTATCAAAAGCACAGAAGGCGGGGAACCCCAACTCTTTAAAATATGGCTTTATTTTTAATAAAACTAAAGGCAAGGTAAGTGGGGCCACCTCAAAGGGTGGAGGTCAGGTTCCTTTCCATGTCTCCCAAACCAATGTACCACTACATAGATGTAATAGGCAGAACATCAGGAAGGACATAAGAGCCTGAAATGAGAAATTATAGTGGAGAGTATTGATTGAATAATAGTATTCAGAGCCCAGAAAAAGGCTGGGCATAGACTCACATACATATACATATTCACACAAACTCACACAAAAGCATATATACTCGTGCATATATGACGCATATATCCTCATACATACTCATGCAAATTCACACACACGTGCATACATTCACACAGACTCACAAAGACTCACACACATACACTCCTATACACTCACAAATCCCCATGCACACATGCATATGCTCACATTCATTCACACAGATACACACATACTCATATGCCTGGGGAATTCAGGGGTTGTCTTAACAGGTTCTGCCCCACAACCAGATACTGGGGGGCTATATATGCTCCCTTCTAGGATTTTGATTCCAATTTTAGTACTTGATAATGTAGAGTCTGTGTTGCCTGGTCCAGCTATCCAGTTGAATGTAAAGGGTTGCATTTGTACTCAAAGGTTTATGAAAACCTTCCCCCAAGCTGAGGAAAGATAAAGTGGATGAGGAAAGAGTGGTGGGTGAGTTGTGCAGCACTGGGGGCGTCTGGAGCCACTGTTCCCACTGTCCTACCTTTCCTCCATTCCTTCCCCACCTCAGGTTCTAGAAGCATATCATCCCTTTCCTGAATCCTCAAAATTGTTCACCCAAATAAAAAAGCAATAAACCAATTGCCTCAACCAAGTGGGATTATAAGAAATTAAAAAAAAGCCCCTTTGGGAAAGCTCAGATGTACCACTCAATACAAAAACCTGCACCCCTTCTGCGGCTTTCCCAGGTGGGGGCCTCTGCTTTCTGATGCTTTTCCCGCTTTCACTGGTCAGGCACAATCACTTCCAGTTGGAGAGGTGGGGAGTAGGGGGGCAGAGTTTGGAATGATACATGCTCATGGGTGTGCCCTGGTTCTTAGCCTCCCACTTAACTGACATGGGGCTTCTTGTATGTTCATTTTCACAGTGCACAGAAACTGTCTTTCCCTCTTCTTTTCAAAAGCCTGGATCATGGGGCCCGGGAGATAGCATGGAGGTAAGGCGTTTGCCTTTCATGCAAAAGGTCATCGGTTCGAATCCTGGTGTCCCATATGGTCCCCCGTGCCTGCCAGGAGCAATTTCTGAGCATGGAGCCAGGAGTAACCCCTGAGCACTGCCGGGTGTGACCCCCCCAAAAAAAAGCCTGGATCACATTGACTCACAATCCTGCTCTGCCCAGCACTGAGGCCCAGAGAGATACTACAGGGGCCACAAGCCCAGGAAACTGGTTCAAGGCACAAGTCAGGAATGGGTGAAGGGATGGGGACTCCAACTGGGCGTGGGGACCCTGGAGCCTCATCAGCCCAGAAATCCAACCTGTAAGCAGCATTGCCCTCAAATGTTTGGAAAGACAAACATTTCAGCACCGACCCTCTACCTCTGACCCTCTGGCACCCTGTTCAAGGAGAGGCCGGCTCAGTAACTGTGTTCATTGATAACAGATGCATGCTTGGAACTTGTTGGAAATGCATTAATAGATTTCAGCAGGCCCCACCTAGAGGTGAAGGCCAAGTCGAGTGGGGTCACCACCTTTTTTTCTGGGAGGAACCTGGAAACTTTGGGGACTTCTGGACAGAATCAGGCTGGGGTCAGGAGGTGAAAAGGCAGAAGGATGGAGGAGGGGACTGTTAGCTTAAAATTTGTCCTTTTGGGAGAGGGAGGGAACTTGATAGATTACAGATTCTGAACCTCAAAAGGAAAAGATCGAGGTGACAAGATCATAATCCATAGAAAGTTTTTCTCAGCAGATAAGCACTTTCTTTTCATGTTTCTCACCCTGTTAGATCTCCCAGCCTACTTGAGCCCATCTTTAGCTTCTGGTTCAGGAGATCCTACTCAGATCCTACATTTCTACCAAGTTTCCAGAGTCTGCTAGCCAGGAACCCCTTTTATACCGTCACTCCCATGGAGACTCTCTGAGTTTTTGTTGTTGCTGTTTTGGGGGCACATTTGGTGGTCCTCAAGGCTTACTTCTGACTTTATACTCATGGTTCACTCCAATAAGTGCTCCTGGAACCCTATGGGGTGTCCACAATTAAACAGGAATCTGCTGGGAACAAGACAAGTTCCTTGTTCCTCCTCTGTGCTATCTATTTCTCATCCTCTCAGGTTCCATTCTTATCCTTGACAAGGTGTCCATGACAGGTGATCCTATCATGCCAATCCCTCCTAACTCCACCCAAGCCCAGGAAACTGGACTTTGTTCCCTAGCCAAAGTCCTAAAACGAGAGTTGGAATCTTAAGGTGTCTTTGTCACAGTTAGGCTCATCTGTGGCACACAACGGAATCCTGGGCACCAAACTGCCTTCTCCCCAGACTTATAGAAAATACCAGCCAGGCCAGACCAAAGGTGTCGCATGCTTACTACAGACTAACATAACCTCAAGTCCCTCTACTTTAGGACAATTCCTGCCAGACACAACACCATAATTTCATAGCAGGGCTTTTAGGGAAATGGATAAGCAGAGGGACCTTGTCTGTTTGTTAATTCTTAATGAATAGGACTGAGCACTGACACAGGATAAATATTTTCTTATTTTCCCTCTGATGATTGATGGTGGCTTCACTGCACTAATAATGAGGAAAATTGGGACCGGGTGGTGGCGCTGGAGGTAAGGTGTCTTGTGCTAACCTAGGACGGACTGCGGTTCGATCCCCAGGTTCCCCATATGGTCCCCCGTGCCTGCCAGGAGCGACTTCTGAGCGAATAGCCAGGAGTAACCCCTGAGCGTCACTGGGTGTGGCCCAAAAACCAAAAAAAAATAATAATAATGAGGAAAATCATCCTTTTTCATACTCCTAAATGCATGCTGTATTTTTCTGAGTCTCTTTCCTTGCTTTGGTTGGTTCTTCCTATAAGAACTCTGACTAGACTCTACTTAGGATTCTGGACACTGGCAAATGGCAACTGAAATTTAGATGAAGTCAAATCATCTTAGGACTCTGAAGGGAGTGTTTGAACTTGAAAAATGGGAAGCAAATATCACTTGGGACTAGCTCAGCTCTTGGGTAACCCCACAAAATGCCCCAATGCTTTCTTGCTTCTGTCTCCAACTGCTGATGAACCCCAATGTAATATCCAGCAGTAGTTAGTCCCCTGAACAATTCCAGAATGACCTGAGAACAAAGCTGGTAGTAGTCCTTGGGACACAAGCAGTGATGCTCAGGGGTTACTCCTGGATATGGGCTCAGAAATCACTCCTGGTTCAGGGACCTATATGGAAAACCAGAGATCAAATCCAGGTCCCTCCTGGGTCAGGCTGTGCAAGGCAAATGCCCTACTACTGTGCTATTGCTCCACCCCCTACTGGTCTGTTATTAAATTTGTGTTTAACAGCTTTGTGGAATACACCATTCATCCATTTGTTCATTCATTCATTTATGCACTCATTCATTCATGCACTCATTTGTTGAGTTACTGATCTACTACTACCTAATCAGTAATTGTGCCCTACCCTACGGTGTGACTTGGTAATAGATATTGGATTATTTCTTACTTGGTATTCTACTCCCATCCTAGGGTGGTACCTGATTCTTGTGTATAAAAGGAAGAGTCTGTGGAAGGCTTGGGCTTTTTCTGGCACTGATTCTGGGGCTTTTTCTTCAGCCTCTCCACTGAATAAAGCTGATATTTCCTGAAGCCTGACTGCCTGTGAGTTTTCTACTCACCGCTCTCCTGAACCCAGATACCCGTTGACTGAATAGGGTGGCAAATGTGTGATCCGAGTTGGAGGAGAAAGATCTCATCCTTCATCCCATCACCTTCCAGCCCCATAAAGAGCTGATTTGCAACATTCATTCATTCACTCAGTCATCTACTCATTCATTTACTTGATCATTTATTTATAGAGTTATTCATTTGTTTATTCATTCATGCACTTACTCATCCATTCATTTAAATTTAAAGCCCTTTGAGCTGCTCTTCCATCTGGAGACTCTCTGGGCTGTGTTGAGCCACAGACTGTTCACATTTCCAGAGAGCCTAACCCTGAATACCATTGGGCACATAAACATTTTTATCATGGTGGCACCACCTTTCTCCTTTAAAGGTGCTAGGCTGTGCTATCAGATATGAAGACCTGTCCTGTGAGCAGAAAGAGGTGATATCTTCCCTGTCATGGAGTCTGTCATCATCAGAAAACTTGGGGAGGAGGAAGAGCAGGGTTGGAACCTAGCTTGAGTGGATAAACTCTGCAAAGCAGGAGCTTACTGACCTTCGAAGAAACAGGGGGGTCAGGAACAGGAGGACTTTAGAGTAACCCAGCTCCATGGCACATACACAGGTCACTCTTTTTCTCAAGTGACAGGGACTTGGTTGCAGTGACATGGAGTGGGCAGGGAGATCCTCTGTGCAAGCTGCCTTACCCCTTTATTTGGGCATCATTGAAGACACATGCAGTTGTCAAATATAACGTAGCCCAAGTTTGCTCACGGCCGAATACACACGCTAGTCAATACAACAACACTATGATTTGGCTTTTGAGAAAAGAAAAGGCCTTATTGCATGGTTGATTGACCATGAGTCAGGAGTCAAGGCTCAAATCTGTCTTTATGGTCTTAGGGTTAGAGGTTTAGCAGAATTAGCATGAATAAAGCTGCCTGGTGGGTTTTGAAAGTGTCTAATTGTTCCTGTTGCGAGTCTTTTAACTTCAAGATGGGATTTACTAGTCATAATTTCAGATTTTTCCTTGCACAGACATCTGAATTTTGGTGATTCCAGTTGCCTGAGGTCATTTCCCACTTTTTGTCAATGTTCAACTTCATAGCCTATAATACAGCTTACTCTTATTTCAATGGTGGCAAAGAAAAAAGGAAATGAGGCTTAAAAAGTCAGTTTGTTTGGCTTCCAAAGATCCTTCATACCATTCATCCAGTGTCCCCCAGTCAAAAAGGCATTTTCTGGTGCAACTTTACCCAGTAAGAGCTTTATGAGTCTTGCCCAGTGATACTCCCTGTGTATTTGGCCTCTTCCTGCTCCTCTGCCCTTCTGCCAATTCCATCTTTTCCTCATTTTGGTCCATTTTAGAAGCTGTAATGTGGTATAATCAGAGAACAGAAGTCAAGAAGCTTTAAATCCTTAAAATTGCCATGTGCTTTGAATATAAGGCAAATCTCAGAAACTGCTGGCTGTTGGTTGGCAAAGGATCATATCTTATATTTGATTAATGAGCCATTTTATGGAAAATCTCAGATTTTCTAGTCCAAGAAAGATAAGAAAATGTGTCTCAGGGTGCTTTTAATCAGAGATGAAGTGGCAGGTGAGTCTGGCGGGCGGGTGGTGGTAGTTGGGGTAGGATCTTTTGTTTCTGTCTGAGCCCCTGGAAAATTCCCTTCATTCCACTAAGCTGAGCCCATCATGGAAGTTCTGGCCTTATTTTGGTCTCACAGGCATGTTTTCCAGTGGTGTCGACACCTTGCTCTGTGCCTGGTGGTGGACAGAAGGAGACAATAGGGCCGCTTCCCTGAATTTGAGATTTTTTCCCTCCAGTTACAACAATTGTGTAACATCTGCTGACCTCTACAGAATGACACCAGTTAACGAAGCTTGCAGTCCAGTCTCTGGGGACTCTGACACATTTCTCTGCTGTGTCATTCTACCTCCAACACCTGCTCTGCAGAGCTTTGCTGTGTGTGTGGTCTGAGTTGTCCCAAGACCAATAGCTCAAATCCAGACTTGAGTGTCACTGAGAGAGGGAGAGAGAGAGAAAGAGAGAGTAAGAGAGGGAAAGAGAGAGAAAAAGAGAGCTGGAGAGAGAACGAGAGAGAGACAACTGGGTACAGTTCTCCTACCAAACCTATTTTCCCTTTGCAACCCCTGGACTGTGCAGGAGATAAAGAAGGCAACTATAAGTCCCAACATATTACAATCAAATTGGGGGAGCCCCAATTTGCACTGCCCAATCATTTCATTAGAGAAGTGGCTTCATCTTTCTTGAACTAACATTTTAGGAATTATCCATCATGGGATTCCTTACTCCAGTCTAGGAGCTCAGCATGAGATCAAAGTTGGGGAGTTCAGGAAGAAGGGAGGTTTTTTTTTTTTTTTTGTATTTCCCAAAGAGCAGGACTCAGAAAGGACCTGGTCTGACCAAGCTTGTTTCAGGCAGGCCTGGCCTCAGGGGGGTACTGTTGGGACTGACTGAGTACATTTGGTATGACATGAGGAAAAGGTGGCCCAGCCCACAGGCTCGAGGATACTGTGCTCTCCTGTCCCCAAACTGCTTATTGTGAGAGTGAGGTGCCAGGAGGCATGACTGAGGATAGTCAGAGAGGAAGTTAGAACCAGACAAAGAGCCAGCTTTCATCCTCATGAGCCTAAGGCTATGAGATGAGGACCTGCACCTTCCTGAACCCTGAGTGTAGAACAGTTATGCTTCTGTGCTTTCTTCCTGAAAGTTCATGGCAGAGTGGAGCCAAATATTCCAAAATTCTCAGGAAGCACAACTGCCTGCTCCCCAGCCTAGCTCTTCCAGAATATTCCTTACAGCATTTGTCCTGGAGTTGAAGAGCAGGAGGGGTTCCTGACAGAAAATGTGAACTTCTCATACCTCATTGGGGTCAATAACAAAGACCAGCCCCAACCTTCAAACAAAACGGGACTGTGTCAGCATCCCACATCCCTTCTCTAGTTCTAGCTTCTGCACCTCAGATTGTCATTGGTCAGATCAGAGGCCCCTGAGTGGTGATGAGGTTCCATTGATCCTTCTTTAGAGCCATTCTCTCACCTTCATTCTCATCCTGGAGGAGAGATGAGGATAGGGACCTACAGAGGGATGGCCCTGTGAGGAGATGCAGTGGTGCTTGTGGATGGGTCTTTGAGAAAACTAACCTGCTTACTCTGATCTCGAATATGGGCCCCTAAATCCAACTGCCCAGTGCCCTATTGAGCTGCCTGAGCCAAAAGGCATGTAAGTGGCTTCCTGCTTCCAGAGCTGCAGTAACAAAGGCTCTGTGAAGCTCAGAGGGGCGCAACTCTTTGTGAGGTGAACATAAAGTTTTTGTTTTTAGGACCCCTGACCCTCCCACCCTATAGTAACCACAGTGCCTCCTATGGGCCCATTTGTCTGCAGTGGCCAATGTCCCCTGGACACTTCAGGAATACCCAGCTAGGTACTTTCTGCTCCTCCTGAATGCAGGGACATGGTTTAGTGACAACAAAGATGGCACAAACACAGCCATGCAGACTATTACCGCAACACCAGATGTAGGTCCTGGCTCTTGGCTGAGAGAAGACAGTTGAAGAGTGGCCGGAAGGTTTGATAAATTCCAGGTTAAAAATGTGGCCCAAATATGACTCTCTCACTCACTGAAAATGTGTTTTTGTTAGACATAGCTTGCAGTACAGTGAATGTTTGCCCAGAGGAAATCTTTCTTTGAGTAACTGTTTCAGAGATCAAGATCACCAGCTAAAAGCCTGAAAATCACATGATGAATTCAAACCTCTGGAATGTTCCATCTATGGATCCAAGAGGTCTTTGGGGCGGACACTCCTCAAATCCTCAACGACAAACCAGGTGGAATTCCAACAGGGCAGACTTTGTAAATGATCCTTTTGAGTAAACCTGGAAACTTCTTACTCCTATATGTTAGGCTATCGAGAGAAGGAAAAACCAGCGAGAGAAAGGAAAATATATTCATGTTTATTGCAAGTTTTTCCATGGATCCATCCAGTTATTGTTCAAATGTTTTTTTAATCTTGTAATCATGATAATGGAAAATGTGCCCCTCCTATCAGTTTTTCCTTTTAACTTTAAAGGATTATTCTTAATATAAAGCCAGGAAGACTTATATTGAATCAGCATGCAACAGCATCTTTGCTAAATGATTTCTAACACCAGAAAAGATGTGACTAGCAGAAGCACATCCTTATTCTCTCCAAGTGTTTCAGCTATTGTTTTTTAAGTTCTTGTTTTAAAAAGTGCATGTGTATGTTTCATTTTCTTTAAATTTACAGTTCCAAGAACAGAAAACTTTTCAAATATACTCGTACATCTTTTGTACAAAGTACTAGGTCATTTCCTTTGAGATTTTGATAGTTTACTTATAAACTAGAAGGAGTATTTTTATTCATACTAACTCTTTCCTATTGTTGAAATGGGTTTCTTGGTCCATTACTTTTCTTTTCTTGATTTTTCCTTTTTTGATATGAAACAGGGTGTAGTTAGATCTGGCTGATGCCTCATCGTGAGTCCTTTTTCTGAGTCCATCTGCACAAGTTTCTCTGACTTGCTCAATCTAGTTGAAGTTCTTTGGCCCTTACCTCAGCAGCATCTCCCAGGGCTGCCTCCCTGTAGGCCTCCTCTGCAGGCCCTAAACTTAGCTTTGAATCATAACATGAACCTTGTGGCAGGTAAAACTCCAAGAGAGATTTTGAAATTTGGTTAAATAACTATATATATGTATATATGTATATTTCTTTGTTAAAATGAATGTATTTGTTGAAAGTGAGTATCTTTTGGTTATTTGTTCATTGTTGCTAATTTGTCTTTTTAACAATAAGATAATTTAATTGAATCTCTGTGAGCCACAAAGTTAAAAAACTGTTCATGATTGAGCTTCAGTTCATACAATGTCCAACACCCATTTCTTTACCAATGCACATTTCTTGCCACCAAATTAACTATATTTTAACAATTCAGCATGCCCCTTGCAATATTTGGAATTTGCTAAACATGCATGTTTGCTTGCTTATTTGAAATTCAAAGTGATATGGCTGCTTTGATTTCTTCTTCTTCTTCTTCTTCTTCTTCTTCTTCTTCTTCTTCTTCTTCTTCTTCTTCTTCTTCTTCTTCTTCTTCTTCTTCT
>PVKC010034541.1:0-13693 GCA_004027635.1 Crocidura indochinensis
CACACACACACACACACACACACACACACACCATTTTCACAACAGTACAGTTCCTCATTCACATTCCTCCATCAGCCATCAGACGGAGTAAAAGAACAGGTATACACTCAAACCCCCAGAAAGCAGTCCCAGGGACACCCCCACGCCTCCACACACTGACTCACTGTGTGTGTCACTGGCTGCCGGCACGCCCAGCTGAAAAGATCCTCCACAGCCTCAAAAGTGTAAGACATACCCTCCCACAGTGACACTCAGCACTGTCCCGAGTCAAAGAACCCTGCCCACACCTCAGCCGCCCTTCTCAGAAAATCAGCACCCAGGCAATCAAGTCTCCATCCTGGCCCTAGACTGCTACTCTTTCATTCTCCCTCTTCCCATCTAACCAGGAGTGCCCCTGGGTGGGTGGGGGTACAGGGCAGGGAGAGCGCTGAGCAGTCCCCGTCCACCTGCAGACAGTATCCGCCGCTGCCTGAGCCAAGGGGCTGTGCTGCAGCAACATCACGTGAAGCTGGAGACCAAACCCAAGAAGTTCGAGGACCGAGTGCTGGTGAGGGCACTGGACTGGGGTAGCTTGGGTGGTGAGGGCAAGGAGCCTAGAGACAGAGGGAACAGAGATGGAGAGAGGTGTGGAGATGTAGCCAGGGAGTAGGTCCAATGAAGTGCGTGTTTCAGGAGCAGAAGTGGGTGTCAGAGAGCCAAGACCACTGCTCTGAGGGAACTCAGAGAAGAGAGGATGCCCCAGTTCAAGACAGAGTAACTAACACACCCTTTCTCTCCCTTTCTCTTCCCACCCCAGGCTCTGACATCTTGGCGCCTCCACCTTTTCCCAATTAAAGTCCCAGCCAAGGTGAGTGGTGCTGAGGAGCATGGCACGATACCCTCCTGGCCCCTTCCACTGGGTTGTGCTGAGCTGAGCCCCATGCCCCTAGGTGGAGAGCTCCTTCAATGTGCTGGAGATCCGCGCCTTCAACACCCTCGCCCAGAACCAGGTGAGCACAGGATCAAGGTCTGCTGTGAGAGAAGGGGGGGGCAGTTTGCCTGATGCCGCTGTTTCCCCAGATCCTCGTGGAGACTGAGCGGGGCGTGGTGAGCCTGCGGCTGCCCTCAGCTGAGAGTGTGGACCAGGTGACGCGCCACGTTAGCACAGCTCTCTCCAAGGTCTGCCCAGGCCCCGGGTGAGTGATGAAGGTCGGTTCCCAAGAGACCACTGCCCATCCCTCCTTCCCTCTGCATCCAGACCCTCAGGACACAGGGGAGAGGAGGCCTCCCTTCACCAGGGGTTTGAAGCTATAACAAGGAAAGAAGGGTACGTCTCTGAGATGTGTGTCTTGTAGATGTCTGATCCGGCGTGGAAACGCAGACACCCCAGAAGGGCCCAGGGACACGTCCCCCAACTCTGAGACTTCCACATCCACCACTCACAGTGTGTGCGGTAAGCAGGGGTGCAGTGAACGGGGGCAGGCTCTGGAGGGTGGGCTGGAAACACCTGCCCAGAGATGGTGTGATTGGGGCTGTGCTGGCCCAGAACCCCCACACCATGCAGGAGGTCCCAGTCCCCATGCCCTTTCCTCCAGCCCCAAGCTTCCTCCTTCCTCCTGTTACTCCTCATGGAGCCAGCTTGCTTCCCTCCCTCCCATCCCATCCCACCCCCACCCTGCAGGTGGCTTCTCGGAGACCTATGCAGCCCTGTGCGACTACAATGGGCTGCACTGCCGAGAGGAGGTGCAATGGGTGCGTGGGATGGGACTGGCAGGTGGGCATGGGACCCAGAGGGTGTGGCAATGAGGAAGAAGAGGGGGAGGAGGAGTGGAAGAGAGGAAAGGGGGAAGAGGAAAGAAGAAAGGGAGGAGGAGAGAAAGAGGAGAGGAAAGGGAGGAGGAGGGAAAGAGGAGAGGAAGAGGGAGAGGAAGGGAAGGGAGAGGGAGAGGAAGAGCAGAAGGAGGGAAGGCAATAAGGAGGTGGGATAAAGCAGGAAGAAGAAAGGAGAAGAGGGGGACCAGGGGCAGGGGAGAGCAGCAGGAAAGCAGGAAGGGGGTGTGAGCTAGTCCCACCTCTCCAAGGATGTGGACACCATCTACCATGCTGAGGATAACCGAGAGTTCAATCTTCTGGATTTTAGCCACCTGGAGAGCAGGTAAGCTGCAGGCAGGGATTCTGCCACCCCCACACCCCACCTCCAATCCCAGCCTAACTCAGTCCTGACTCTTCCAGACTTTCCCTTCTGCTACTTCTCCTATTGTCCCACATCTTCCTCCCATCCCCACTACCTGCTCCCCAGCAGCCCATCCCTGTCTCCTTACACCACCTCCTGCCACCTAGCTACTGCCACTTCTCTGTCCCTATCCTGTTCCACAGAGACCTGGCCCTCATGGTGGCTGCCCTGGCCTACAACCAGTGGTTCACCAAACTCTACTGCAAGGACCTGAGACTGGTAGGGCCCTGGACCTCTGAAGGTAGGGGGTGGGGAGGCTTCTTTGGCTCTGGACCCCAAGACTTCCTCTGTCCTTCTGTCCTCAGGGCTCAGAAGTGCTAGAACAGGTGCTACATACCTTGAGCAAGTCGGGAAGCCTTGAGGAACTAGTGATGGACAACGCTGGCCTTAAGACGTGAGACCAACCCCCTATCCAGCCACTAGCACCCCGGATATAGCCTTAGGGTTTTGAGGCTCTGAGCATAGTGTGGGCCTCTGAGCTAGGTTCCCCAGCACCTCATTTCACAGAAGAGGAAATAGAGGCCCTGATGGGCACAGAGCAAGACAGCAGCCAAGTAGGGCCTCAGCCTCCTGACCCCCAGCTCCCTAGCCTGCCTTCACCAGCTCTGTTCTCTTTCCTTCCTCCCTGCACTCCTGATTGGGGTGGGCTGGTCCCAACCCTGGGCCTGTGCACCTGCAGCTGGGCTTTGTCTCAGCAGTATTCCTGGGCACTGGAGCTCCCTAGCAGACCCCAGAGGGCCCTGTGGTTCAGCCCCAAGCAGACAGGTGGAGGAGGAGGGATCCCAGGGGTCCCAGGGGTTCTGGGACAAACAAGTCCTTCCTCCCATTCCCCGAAGGGACTTTGTCCAGAAGCTGGCCGGGGTGTTTGGGGAGAACGGGAGCTGTGTGCTGCATGCCCTCACTCTGTCCCACAACCCCATCGAGGACAAGGGTGAGCCCCAGCCCCAAATCTCACCCCCAACCGCCATGCAGACCCCGTCCTCGCCCAGAGCCCCAATGGGGTCTGAACAGGGGCTCTCAAACTTGCTGCCACTTCCTGCCCCACACTCTCATCCTCACCCCAGACCTGTACCCCCCAGAGCTCCCTCTGCCACCCAGCCGCTCCGGGGCCCATTTCTCTCCCCCTCCCCAGGTTTCCTCAGTCTGAGCCAGCAGCTCCTCTGCTTCCCCACGGGTCTCACCAAGCTGTGCCTGGCCAAGACTGCCATTTCTCCAAGAGGTACTTGTCCACTTTTTGAACTTCTAAACCCTCTGGCACTTCCTGGGTGTTGAGCCACAGCATCCCAGAGATGGAGTGAGGGAAAGGTACCCCCTTGGGGAAGCACCTAGAGTTATGTCCCTAGGGAGGAGGTGGGCTAGGGTCTAGTCAGCCCCTATACCTGTACCCCCACTGTGCTCAGGGCTCCAGGCGCTGGGCCAGACCTTTGGGGCCAACCCGGCCTTTGCCAGCTCCCTTCGATACCTGGACCTGAGTAAGAACCCCGGGCTGCTGGCCACAGATGAAGCCAACGTGAGTCCACATACTGCAGCATGGAGCCCTGACTCATGCCCAGATGAGGGGGGTTGGGGGGGGCATGAGGCCTTTCTCATGGGCATGGTGGTGTCCGCCCTGCCCTGAAGTTCTCTGTATCTCCTCCCAAGGCCCTCTACAGTTTCTTGGCACAGCCCAACGCGCTGGTTCATCTGGACCTGGCCAGTACCGACTGTGCCATTGACTTGGTGAGGGGCAGTGATGGGGGCATCCAGGGTAGATCTGTACCCTCATCCCCTCCTTGAATTCCTGTCCATTATCCTGGTGGGCACCCCCAGGTGGTACTAGTTGTCCGTCAAAGCCTGACTGAATCCCAGAGGAGGAAAGAACTCTGTTCTAATCTGCACAGGGCACCTAAGAAGCCACCCTGGCCCAGGTTTCACATGGCCACTTTGCTGCCTCTAGGGGCCTGTGGGTGGGAGGAGACCCCTGTCCACGGGCTAAATGGGCCTCCTGGCAATGAGGCTCACACAGACTGACCCAGAGGATGAGTGCCAGGACCATGACGAGGAAAGAAAGGACATCAGTGGCCATAGTACGATACCTGGACTGAGACACCTCTCCTTTGCCCCTCAGCTTCTGGGTGCCCTGCTCCACGGCTGCTGCTCCCACCTCACCTACCTCAACCTGGCGCGCAACAGCTGCTCCCACAGGTGGGCGCGCTGGGGTGCCGGGGGCAGACTCTGGTTCCCCCTCCCTCGCTGACTTCAGGGTCTCCACAGAAAGGGCCGGGAGGCCCCACCAGCCTTCAAGCAGTTCTTCAGCAGCGCCTACACGCTGAGCCACGTCAACCTGTCGACCACGAGGCTGCCCCTGGAGGCCCTCAGGTCGGGTGGGTGCAGGGTTGGGGTGTCCGCCGGGATGGCTTGAGGAAGGAGGGTGAGGGGTAAAGGTGGGCTGTGACCTTCCTCCCACAGGGCACTGCTGCAGGGCCTCTCCCTCAACAGCCACCTCAGCGACCTGCACCTGGACCTCAGCAGCTGTGAGGTGAGGCACTCCGGCCACCATCCTCTCAGGTTATTCTCTGACCCTGGCTCCATCCTGCCTCTGTGCTGCCCCTGCTGTGACCCACGCACCGCAACCTGACCACTCTCTCATTTGGGGGCTCAGGGGACTCTGGTCTGAGCCCTTCTCTCCAGAGGTCATTTGCTGTTTCCCTCCCCATTTAATACTTTGGGCTGGGAGAGATCCCAGGCTCTCCCGCCAGAGGGCAGCCGCAAGCAGTCTCGGAGCAGATGCCTGGAGCTACTTCTAAGGAAGAGAGGAGGGAAAGAACTAGATAAACTGTACCCTCAGACAGTGATTCCCTGGACGCTGAGTCTTAAAGGTGCCCTTCTCCTCCTTCTCACTGCCCACCTGCTCTCCCCACCCTCAGCTCCGCTCAGCGGGAGCCCAGGCTTTGCAGGAGCAGCTGGGAGCTGTCACCTGCGTGGGCAGTCTGGACCTCTCAGACAATGGTGAGTGGGTACTCTTCCCTTTGGAGGGAGGTCTGTGGGAGCGCAGGGGCTGGAGGATGAGGAAGAAGCCCTAAGGAGGCTCCTTCCAGACCTCTTGCATCTCCCGGCCAGGGTTCGACTCAGACCTCCTGACCCTGGTGCCCGCGCTTGGCAAGAACAAGTCCCTCAAGCACCTGTTCCTGGGAAAGAACTTCAATGTCAAGGCCAAGTGCGGCCCCCCTCGCTGCCCCAGACCCTTGCTGCACACACCCCCTTGGGCTTTCTGGAGTCCCTCCAGCCCACTGCCCTGACCCAGCTTCACTTCATGCTCCCCCATAGGACCCTGGAGGAGATTCTGCATAAACTGGTCCAACTGATCCAGGAAGAGGACTGTGTGAGTGCTAGACAGGGCTGGAGGGGACTGGAGAGGGGAGGGGGCCGTGGGACCGGGCCCAACCCCCACAGTGCCCAGTCCCTGCAGTCGCTGTCAGTAGCCGACTCGAGGCTGAAGCTGCGCACCAGCATCCTCATCAACGCCCTGGGCAGCAACACCTGCCTGGCCAAGGTGGACCTCAGCGGGAACGGCATGGAGGACATCGGGGCCAAGATGCTGTCCAAAGCTTTGCAGATCAACTCCTCCCTCAGGTGCTCCCAGCTTCCAGGAGACCCGTCTCAAAAACACTTCTGACCTGGAAACAGAGGGAGGGGTTTTAGGGAGGGGGGGACAAGAGTGTAGCTGCCCCTATAGGAAGGGGTGCCAAGCTGGTGCCCACATTCTCCGCAGAACTATCCTGTGGGACCGGAACAACACATCAGCCATGGGCTTTTTGGACATTGCGAGGGCCCTGGAGAGGTGAGTATCCCTCACTCTGGACAATGACCTGAGGCCCCAGCGTCCCTGGACCTGGGTCAGGCCTGACTGCCAGCCCCACTTTCTTGTTCTATGAGCCAGCAAGTTGGCGTCTACTATGATCACAGTGTCCAGGGAGGGTGGGGTGAAGTGGGGTGGGGTCTCCACGCGCCTCTCCCCGCACCCAGCTGTGCCACCGTGCCCCACAGCAACCACACGCTGCGCTTCATGTCCTTCCCGGTGAGCGACATCTCCCAAGCCTACCGTAGCGCCCCTGAGCGCACTGAGGACATCTGGCAGAAGGTGGGGGCCGAGAGGGGGGACCCGGGTGAGTTGGGGATCGGCCCACCACCAGACCCAGCCCTGACCCCCTCCACCCCATCTCAGATCCAGTGGTGCCTGGTGAGAAACAACCACTCACAGACATGCCCCCAGGAGCAGGCCTTCCGCCTGCAGCAGGGCCTGGTGACCAGCAGCGCTGAGCAAGTAAATGTTTCCCTCTGGGATGCCTGGGGCTCCTGTGGAGGATGGGCCACAAAAGTGGGTATGAAAACCCTCTTGGGGCCTGGAGTGATAGTTCAGCAGGCAGGGCATTTGCCTTGCATGTGGCGGACACAGATTTAGTCCCACGCCCCATCTGGTCCGCCAAGCACTGCCAGGGATGTTTCCCAAGTGCAGAGAAATAACCCCTGGAGCACTGTCAGGTGTGTCCCAAACACAAAATAAAAAATAGAGGCCTCGGGTGGTGCTCATAACTGGACTGAACATGTCCGAGACCAAAAGACACACCTTCTGATTGAGGGCCAGTGAGATTCCACAGCAGGGAGGGTGTTTTCCTTGCACACGACCAACCTGGGTTTGAACCCCGGCATCCCATATGGTCTCCCTAAGCCTGCCAGGAGTGATTTCTGAGCAAAGAGCCATGAGTAAACCCTAAGCACCCCTAAGTGGCCCAAACCCCCCAAAAAATGTTTATGAGGACATCCCAGGGGAGAAAGAGGAGGCGGGCTGGTCAGTCATGCCCACCACCCTTGCTGTCTGTCAGTGGGCATTGAATGGAGTACCAGGGTTCCCCTGAACCCTGCATTGTACTCCAGATGCTGCAGCGGCTGTGCGGGCGTGTGCAGGAGGAGGTGCGGGCCCTGAGACTGTGCCCCCTGGAGCCTGTGCAAGACGAGCTGCTCTATGCCAGAGACCTAATCAAGGATGCCAAGAACTCACGGGCGGTAAACACTCACAACATCTCCCAATACAAGAGGTCAGCCATACAAGCAGGCATGCCCGGGGCCTGCCTGGATTCTACCCTCCAAGTCCTGAGCGCCAAGCACCCTTAGGCCACCTTTTGGCTTCTTCTGACCAGAATCCGTTCTTTTCTAGCTGTTTCCCAGCCTCTATGAGCTGGGCCACGTGCTGGCCAACGACGGGCCTGTGCGGCAGAGGCTGGAGTCAGTAGCCAGTGAGGTGTCCAAGGCTGTGGACAAAGAGCTACAGGCAAGTCCAGGGGAGGGGGGTCTCAGAGTGGAACAAGACCTGCCACCCAGGGCTGAGGTCAGCAGGGAAAAAAAATGCTGGGGATATGAAGGAAATGCAGGCCTAGGGAGCTGACCCAAAGGGCAGGAGTACAGGCCATGCATTCATGAGGCTCCTAGTTAAATGCCTAGCCCCGCCCAGCACTGACAGGCATAGACCTATTGATCTCCAGAGAAACACAGGTGGAGCCAAGCAGGCTTCAGCATGAACCAGAGTTCCATTAGTACCCTTAAAACCTATGGTCCCTGGCTCCCCTAACACAGTGGGGGAGGTCCCCTTGTCAAAAAAAAAATTAATAAAGGTAGAGGCCAGAGAGATAGCACAGTGGTATTTACCTTGCAAACAGCCGACCCAGGGCCTAAGGTGGTTGGTTCAAATCCTGGCGTCCCATATGGTCCCCAGTGCCTGCCAGGAACTATTTCTGAGCAGATAGCCAGGAGTAACCCCTAAGCACCGCCAGGTGTAGCCCAAAAACCTAAAAAATAAAATAAAATAAAATAATAAAGGGAATGCAGATTTGAGGTCACTGCACTACCATTGTACTTTGGCATTGCTATAAAATGGACTTGGATTTTGTAACTATGACTTTGGCCACTGAACTCTGGCCTCACTCTGCAGACCTCTAAGCCTCGTCCTCTCCTATCCGTGTGGAGGGGTGTGAAAGATCCCTGTCAGCTTGCAGGACCCAGGTGCTGCTGTTAACCAGCCCAATGGCTTTGACATGCTTTTAGGGCTCCACCTTAGGAGGTCACAATAAAATACACACACACCCTAAACCCCCTCCACGGCCTGAGCTCCAGAAGCTGAGTGCTCACAAAACTGCATGTGGTCCCTGGAGCACCACCAGGGGTCTCCCCAAAACAAACCCAAAAATGCTTAAACCAGCTAGGCTCTTTTCCACTGTGGGATCACCTGAGCCTGCTCCCTCCCTGCGTGCGGTTCTGGCCTCCCCCAGGTGATTCTGGAGTCTATGGTCAGCCTAACGCAGGAGTTATGTCCCGTGGCTATGCGGGTGGCAGAAGGACACAACAAAATGCTGAGCAACGTGGCTGAGCGTGTCACAGTGCCCAGGAATTTCATCCGAGGGGCGCTGCTGGAGCAGGCTGGGCAAGACATTCAGAACAAGCTGGAGTGAGTGGGGGCTAGAGTGGAAGGGGTGGATGGGGGGGACTGGAATTGGCCCAGAGCACTTAGGGTTGAGGGGGGCCAGCCCTCAGCAATGAATAATAAATGGTACAGTCTCCATTACAAGGCCGAATCTTTGCCCTCTGATTGCCCTGTGCCTCCCCCACCTAAGGACTGAGCTGGGACTGTGCAAACATCACACGTACACACACACACCACAGTAGGAAAACAACAAACATGCATACACACACACACACACGCATATTCACACAGACACACGCAAGCACCCGGGTAGAAGAGACCACACAAACACACTCACTCATACCAACAGTGGCCCCTTCAGAAGTAACACGGGAACAATATTGAGGTCTCTGTCTTCTCCTCTCCTATGGGTCCAACACTTTTACCCTATGTCTGCCTGTACTTGCTTACACAGCACAGGAAGAGATTCCATATTCCTGCCAAGCAGAGCCCTCCTCAGAAGAGCTGGTCTCTGCTCTCTGAGCTCCCCAATATACTTAGCTCCATTCCACAGAGCTCTGCAGGACTACCCCCACCCCTTTCTCCACCCTCTGTTTGCTTCCTTTTGGCCCACTCCCTATCCCTATCCTCTGGGCTGGGAGCATGGTGGACTGGGTCACTTTGTGGAGAAGGCATATGGTGGATCTCAGTGCCTCTTCCCAAGGCCCTATTCCCCATGGACAGCCAGGCTTGCTAGCTGCTCCTTCAGGGGTCCTGGGAATGATCAGGCAGGGAGGAGGTGTCTGAGCAGCCCCCTGCATCCACAGTGAAGTGAAGCTCTCAGTCGTGACCTACTTGACCAATTCCATCGTGGATGAGATCCTGCAGGAGCTCTACCATTCCCACAAGAGCCTGGTAAGGTCTCAGCACCCCACCGGGCACACCCGCCCAGGCTCCGACCTGGGATGCTGACCTTACTCACAGCATCTCATCACCCACACACTACTCAGGGCAGCTGTGTCGGGATCCTATTCACACCTGTCCTTTCCTAGGCTCGACATCTGGCCCAGTTAAGGACACTGTCAGATGCACCAGGAGGTCTGGGACAAGGGCAGGACCTGTCCTCCAGGGGCCGAGGCCGGATTCATGAGCACGAGGAGACCACAGATGATGAACTTGGAACCAACATTGTGAGTGTCCCTCAACACCAGCGCCTCTTTAGCGTATGACCTGAATTTGCATCTTCTGGTCCTTTGTATTCCACAGTCCTTGGTCCATCTCCCATGTGCCCACCAACCCAGCTTCTTCCCTGGGCCCACTGCTTCGCCCACTATAGCAAGGTAGCAGGAAGGCTTCCCTTTAGGATACTGGGAGCGCTACACCCCGGCCCCACACCTCCCTCTGTCTCTCACAGGATACCATGGCCATCAAGAAGCAGAAACGCTGCCGCAAGATCCGGCCTGTGTCGGCCTTCATTAGTGAGTGTCCAGCCTCAGCACTATAGTCCTGGCTTCTTTTTCTCCTGCTTCACAGGCCTACTCCTTCCCTTTCCCTTGAATCTCTCCTCTGCTCCCTTTTCCAGGTGGAAGTCCTCAGGACATGGAAAGCCAGCTGGGGAGTCTGGGGATTCCACCTGGGTGGTTCTCTGGACTTGGGAGCAGTCAGCATACAGCCAGTGGCTCATGGGAAGGTCTTGCTGAGCTGCCCACTCATGGCTATAAACTAAGGCACCAAACACAAGGGAGGCCCCGGCCACCCAGAACCACCCCTCCAGGACCTGGTCGGCCCAGTGTGAGTCCCTAAGGCCTGAACAGAACCAAATTCACTAGCTTTGCAGAGTTGAGGGATTTTGCTTAGGAATCAAAGGTCAGAGACACTAGCCTCTGGGTAGTATGGGGAGTGGAAAGGACTGAGACAAGGTACCACAGAAGTTGGTAATCCTGTTTGGTGGGGAGTTGGATATAGTTACAAAGAGAAACTCTGTCCACTAGGTCTTGTGTTCAATAGGACCAAAATGGGATACCAAGCTTCAGAAATGCCAGGGTAGTCCTTTATGAGGACTAACAGAGGTGGGAGCAAGACTCCTAGGGAAGACCCAGAGGGGATGACACAGGTCACCTGCATGGATGACATTCCATAACCTTCCTCTCTGCAGGTGCCTGTCCCTGCCACTCGTCAAGAGAACGGAATGGCCACCCGCCTGGACGAGGGGCTGGAGGACTTCTTTAGCCGAAGGGTCATGGATGAAAGCTCCAGGTGGGGTGCCTGGACACTCAGCCTTCCTCAACAGACCTCATGGCCCAGGAAGGCTTCCAATGGCAGTGGCCCCAGGCTGACCTCTGTGACCTCTCCTCCATCTTCTTGTCCCCCACGTAGACCCCCACTATGTGCTCTGAAGCTCCTCAAAGAGCAGGAAAAGGAATGGGGTGGGGAGAGGGAGGCCACAGGGCCTGCTGTCTGCCACCTCCTGCATTTGCCCAGAGGAACTGGGTCACCTGGAGGGGCAGGAAGGGGGGGAGCAGGGGGCACCTGGGAGGAAATTGCTGACTTGAGAAAGAGGAGGAGGGCGCAGTGGCTCCTGAGAGCTCAGTGAAGAGCTTTGCCAGGGGGCCAGGGGGCAGACAAGGTGAAAACAGAGAGAGAGGGGAAGGAGATTGGAATACCTAAACTGGATAAGCAACCCTCTCTTCCTTGGCATGTGCACCCCTGTCCCCCACTCAGCTACCCAAGGACTCTGAGGACTTTGCGGCCAGGTCTCTCGGAGCCGCCTCTGCCCCCGCTCCAGAAGAAGAGGCGCCGGGGCCTTTTCCACTTCCGCAGGCCGCGAAGCTTCAAGGGGGACAGAGGACCGGGGTCCCCCACCACCGGGCTCCTCCTCCCTCCACCCCCACCCCCACCCCCAACTCAGGAGAGTCCCCCCAGCCCAGATCTCCCCAGCCTCGGCAATAGTTCCTCCCCCTGCTGGAGCCCTGAGGAGGAGAGCAGCCTCCTCTCTGGATTTGGGGGTGGCCGGGGGCCTTCTTTCCGAAGGAAGATGGTAAGTGAGGCAGTGAAGGTTTGGGCTCAGAGGTTAGGGTGACTTGTGACTTGTAACTACTTGTGAATGGGGCTAACTCAGAGCATGCTGGGAGTGTTCCATGCTGGGAGTGAGGGAGGTAGAGAAGCCCCTTCCCTCCCTGGGGTGGGGTTCAGACAGGCAAGGGCTCCTCTACCTACTAGTCCCTGCTCCCTGTGAGCCCTGGCCTGGGACAGGACTGCATGTAAACCTGAGGTCTTGTTCCAGGGCACCGAAGAGGCAGAGCCAGGGGAAGGGGGCCAAGGCCCTGGGTCAGCCCAGCAGCCTCGTGTCCATGGGATTGCCCTCCCCGGACTGGGAAGAGCCAAGGGTTGGAGCTTTGATGGAAAACGAGAGGTGAGGACAACTGAAGGAGGCAGCAGAGGACCCTATGGGGCCCTCTCTCTACCTCTCCCACCCATGCACCTGGTTTAGGGTCCCCAGAGTGTCCTGGGAAGATCACTTCTTTTCCTACTAAAATGTTTGGTGGGAGAAGAGAAAGACTTTGGTGATTGATCAGCAGCATGACACCTGGTTTTATTTTCACACAGCACCTACTCCACACACTTTCTCAACATACCTTCCCCGAACACCACCTGCATTATTACTTACATAATAGTTCTATTTAAATCAACTTTCCCTGGTTTTTTTGCTTTTGGTCCACACCTGGGAGGGCCTCAAGCACACACTGGGAATATGGGAATAATGCAGAGCACACACTTTTGAGCCTATTTTTGAACCCTTCAACTTGGCACCAACTCATCTGTTTCTTGTTAACATAGATTGAATCTAAGTATTATTTTCAAAGCCATGGGTCTATTGGACTGTTTGGGATTTTATCTTTTTTTTTTTTTTGGTGGAACCCCCTGGGAATTCTCAGAGATTACTTCTGGCTCTATGCTTTGGGGTCATTTCTGGCAGTGCTGGAGGATTATGTATTACCAAAGATCATACAACCCATGTTCTCCAACCCATTGAACTATTTCTGGCTCAAAGCCCTGAGTTTGAACCCCAACACTCTGCATGCCCCCTAGCACTGCTCATGCAGGTCTCCAAGAATCACTCCTATCAAAAAACTTTGCAAGAATATTGTACTAGTGTTTTTTTCTATTGCATATCCAGAGAACACTTGATATGCAAGTGTTTTAACCCTATTTTCATTCCTGTACATCGTTTCTAAAGCCCCTCAGAGGTGTGGGTACTATATATTAGGGACAAAGCCCCAGTGTCCAAACTAAAACGTGATTATTTCAAGGAAGAGCCCTCACTGCTAATCCAGATGTGATGCCTCATCAAGTAGGCAAGACCTATTGTCTTTCTTTTTTTGTGGGGGGGGTTTACACCCAGCAGCGCTCAGGGGTTACTTCTGGCTCTATGCTCAGAAATTGCTCCTGGCAGACTCGGGGGACCATATAGGATGCTGGGATTTGAACCACCATCCTTCTGCATGCAAGGCAAACACCTTACCTCCATGCTATCTCTCTGATCCTGACCTACTGTCTTTTCAGGGCTCAGGCCCAGAGCCGGAGGGCAGCATCCCAGCATGGCACAAGCGACGTTCTTCAGATGATGCAGGTGAGAATGGTTCTCCTTTCTCTCACCCCTCTCTCAAGGTTCCTCATAATCTTCCCCTCCTTGATCTCCTCCCCTCCCTCTTTTCTAGGGCCAGGAGCCTGGAAGCCACCACCACCACCCCAAAGCACCAAACCAGGCTTCAGTGCCATGCGCCGTGCGGAAGCTACCTGGCACATAGGTATGGGGGTCTCTCAAGCAACAGCCCTTATAGCCTAGTGTACTGGGCCCCAAAACCCACAAGAAGTGGACAAGAGGGCTGGAGAAATAGCACAGCAGTAGGGCATTTGCCTTGCATGCAGCTGATCCAGGACAGACGGTGGTTCAAATCTCAGCATCCCATATGGTCCCCCGTGCCTGCCAGGAGTGATTTTTTTTTTTTGGTTTTTGGGTCACACCCAGCAGTGCTCAGGGGTTACTC
>PVKC010034542.1:0-13718 GCA_004027635.1 Crocidura indochinensis
TTAATAAAAATAAAATGGAGAAGATATTTTATAATTTATAGCATCATTCATGTAAAAAATCAAATGAATTTGCTTTATTGTTATTATGAAAGTTCTCATTTTATCTCCAGCAATGTTTTCTGATCCAACTTTTATTTTGTTTGTTCTTATAGTAATAAAATTTTAACTTTCTTATGGTTATATTTGTATAGCATACCCAAATACCTTTATCTATTTTTCCACTTTTACTTTTAATATATTTAGGAGAAATTTTATTTTATAAATTAATGGCAATCTATATTTGTTAATTAATAATTCTATATTATCATTTATAAATAATTATCATTAATAGTTATTAATATATAACAGACTTGTTAATAAGGTGATAAAGCATATCTGCAAAATATTTAGAGCTAATATCAATATAATTTTCAAATTATTATAAAAAAGTAAATACTAAATATCAAAATAAATTTGAAATCATAGTCCTTGAATTTCAGGTTTTCGATTTAGCTACAAAGATTGTTGGTAGTGAGGGATGGATACATGAATCATAGAAAAGAA
Source organism: Crocidura indochinensis (assembly GCA_004027635.1). Lineage (NCBI taxonomy): Eukaryota > Metazoa > Chordata > Mammalia > Eulipotyphla > Soricidae > Crocidura > Crocidura indochinensis. The sequence goes on from PVKC010034542.1 coordinate 544, forward strand.
CCTATTATTGGTCCATACATAGGTAGTCAATCCATGGTTCACAAAGATTTTTTTTTAATAATTATTTTATTTGCAAAATCCACATAGTAAAAAGAATATGCACATGTCCTAAAATTCACATCACTATGTATAAAAACAAAATATTAGAATACATAGTAAACAAATGTTTATGGGGGTAAGATAGGGATATTTCAGCTGCTCAAGTTCTAGAATTGCATGGAGTGACTCCTATTCTTCCAGTAGGAAGTCCAAGGATGTGCTAAATGATTTCTTTAGAGAATATGCTGATCTTTGGGCAGGAAATTTCCATAGCTGTAACCTCCATTAGGAAATGTTCCCCTTTGAGTGCTGTTTCTCTGTTTTCACAGCAGCCCTCTCACTCTCTCTTAATCCCTCTGTGTTCTGAGAACTGAGGAACTGAACTACAACAGCCCAAGTCCCATCAGCTAAGAAGATGAGGGTTCCGTTGGTCCAGAGCAATAAACGGTACGGATTCCAGGTGTGAGGTAATGTGTTGACATGTCAGCTCATGAAATGAGACAATGCAGTGGACTTAGGAGCCTGCCCTTGTATATGGTGACACAATTGTGTTTTATGGACTGCAAAACAGCGTAGCAAATGAGGAGCTGGGGGTAGGGGATGGTGGTAGGGAACCGGAAAAAATGAGCTATTTGGTTGGATCAGCTCCACACCGCAGTTAAGGGGACAATAATAGCTTTTGTGGAGCTCTCTAAAAACCATTGAATTATGTGACGTGACATCCCTAAGTTCGTGGTGCGATGAATTTGTTTGTGAAGGAATTTTGATTTGTTTATTCCTGCAACTCACATTAGAGGAGCCAGATCCCTGGACTAGAAGTGTGATAAGACACTGGGAATGGAAAGAAATCAGACCTTTAGAGACTCCTGTGTCAATACGGCTGAGGTTAAGCAGGGACTCTGGAGACAAGGGATGATCACTTAAATTGTCCTCTAAAGGACAGACCACTTCCCTCGACAGGAGAATGTCTTGTTTCCTGTCTAGAGATAAATCCCAAGTCTTCCCCAGACCATCAATAAAACGATTCAAGCCATTGAACCCAAATTTCTGTACATGGACAGATTGGATCCTTGCTCTGCTGATCACTACTGGCATAGATTAGGACAGGGGAAAACATAACTTATCTGTACCATATTTCTATTTCCTGTGCAAACGAACCAATCATTGCTCCCACATCGTGAGACTCGGATTAGGAACAGAACCAGAGAATGAAAGCTAAAGACTGCTATATTCTGGCATAAGAGAACAAAGTCTGAGTGTCTGGCACAGAGCAAGCTTTCAATGAGTATTATTTATGTGCATATATTTTAAATCGTATTATATATGGTCCTTCAATAAATGACCCAGCAATTAAAACAATAAAAATAGTTGACATCTTGTTTCTGTCCTTGAAGGGAGGGTGCCTGTGACTTTCTCTTGTCAATTTTCAGCCAACAATCCCAATGTTGGAGCGGAACACAATGTGGACCATGCAACTATGCTTACAAGGGCTATGTCCATTGATAAAAGGGATGAAATAGTGGGAAAATCTCAGAAGATTCATCATCAGGAAAGGCTTGTCCTTTCACCCCCTTCTTTTCTGCTTTCTTACTTTCTTCTTCATCCAACGGTCTAAGAAAGCTGTTTATCTCTGCACCCCAATTTCTCTGAGTGCAGCTAGGGTGAGATCCGATGACCTTCATTGTCCTGGTAAACTCTAGCATTTTGCACTCCAGGATAGTAAAAATAACATGGGCCCTTGTAAGTATTAAACCTGTTGTGTTCAGGAACTTCTTTCCCGGGGGATGGTATATGTTTGGTAAAAGGACCAATATCTCCCTCTAGTGGGGCCAATAAAGCAATGCCCAGTCTTAGATTTTGCTCAGAAAAGGACAGTTAGTAGGAAGATGATTGATTCTAGGTGGTAAATGCAACTTGTTTTAATGTTAAGAACCTAAACTTAATATAATATAATGGAAATAATACAAGAGCAATACATTATAATAATCTTATGAAAAAGTTTACGTGTTCAGAATCAATATAGAATACAAATATCTTTTAAAAATATAGGCAACTAATGTATTATATACTATATTATATAACTAGTCTGTGTTATATATAACTAGTTCACAGAGATGGCCCAAACCTCTGAGAGGCATTTGAGGAAACAATAGGATTCAATTTGATTTTTTTTGCCAACTGTAACCTTGCTTTTGTTTTAGAAGAGTCAAGGAAATATACAAAACTTGTTAAGAACAAGCAACTCAGCTCTGTTCCAGTCCAGATATAAGTTTTTTCATCTTTTGTCAGGGAAGATTTGGACCATGCCTATCAATGCTCAAGGGTACCCCTGACTCAGTGCTTTCTGGGACCCTTTGGTCATGTTGGGGACAATTGCAAGTGTTGCAGGCAGGAAGGTAGAGCTTGTGGGGGAAAACAATGTCTAAAATCTAAATTAGCCAGAATGCATAGAGATCTTTGACAAAATAGATTAATCTCAAGAGTCTGGAAAGCTTTTGATATGTATTATATCAGGCTCAAGAAACAATGGAACACAATGGAACCCAATGGAACCCTGGGTGAGAAGGAGATAAGACTTCCTGTGGGGAAGAGGCTCCATAGCTGTCATCGAGACCAGTTAAAAAGAATATTAAAGAAGACCATCAGCTGTTCTCAGTTCTTCCCTTAGTTAGATTGGGGAGAGAAGTTTGAGACAAGTTTATAGACAAGTGTCTATAAACAGCCACACAGAGGAAGATGTGTGGAATGGTGCCTGCTTCTCTTCCCAACAAGTACATTCTTAATTCTCCTCATACTGGAGAAGACTGTACTGTTCTCTCTTGAATATGTATCTTCATCTACCTCTCTCCTTTCTCCCATTTTCCTAACTATTTATCTGTTTCCAGTGGTGGAAGAGAAAAGATGCTTCGGACTGAGTTTTCTTTTCTTCAAAGAGCAAGTTCACAACCCCTTGAGAACTCTGGTTGGTAGGAATCATCTCCCTCATCAACTTCAGGTGTTTTATGATGGGCTGTTTCACATCCCTTGTGGGATGTGAGTATCCACACCATCTAGGGACTCCATACAGACTATCATTATTCCTGAAACTGCCAGTTGATTCAACAGAGTGTCAAAAATGGGTAGAGAAAAGCAACAGATTTCTTATCTTGAGATCCCCATTCTCTCTTCCTTACTTGACAAGGCAAGTGCCCTACCCCTTGTACTATTTTCCCAACCAGATCCATGCTCCCTCCAACTTGACTTAGAGGCAACTTCTCAAGCTTCTTGGAAAATAGTTTTGCATTATTATTGTCTTTATCTTTTTATTCTATCTTTCAACATGTTTTACAATAGTGTAAAACATTTACTCTTCAACCTTAGAATGCTGTTGCATTGTACCACCCACTGAATATTTACTCTTTTGGCATATAATGTTGCTGCATCATGTTCACTGAAATATTTATCTCATATATCATAAAATTTTGCTATATAGAATCCACAATATATCTCTTTTGTTGTCCCTGATCCTGATTCCTGGTTCTCACTTTCTCAGCCAACCCTCACTTCCACAACTTAGTCTTGTTTTCCTATTGCCCGTGCATCTTCAAAATGAATTATTATATTTATTTATAATTTTTTCTGTTTTAGGCTTTAGTATCAACTTAGCAATACAGAAGATGGCTTTTGCCCACATTTCTCCACCATCACCTTCTCTGCTCATTTTACTCTCCCTATATTTCCACTTTCTCTATTTTCCCCCTATACCCACCTGAGAATTTTAGTCTAGTCTCATTTTATCTGGCACATTTAGTTCAACCGTCAGTATTCCATTGTTTTTACAACGTAAATATGATCCATTTATTATGATTATATTTATTTTCCTGAAGGCTTTTTTTACCCACAAAGCCCATGACTTTTGCTTTCTGCTTCCTTTGCTTATTTTCTTTCTTTCCTTTTTTTTTTTGTGGTTTTTGGGTCACACCCGGCAGTGCTCAGGGGTTACTCCTGGCTCCATGCTCAGAAATTGCTCCTGGCAGGCACGGGGACCATATGGGGCACCGGGATTCGAACCGATGACCTTTTGCATGAAAGGCAAACGCCTTACCTCCATGCTATTTCCCGGGCCCCCTTTGCTTATTTTCAATCCCATATATGATTAAACTCTTCTCTGAATTTCCCCATTTAGTACATCTCTTTGGAACACACACATACTCTAGGCATTTAAATGTTCCATCTTCCAGGAGCACATCCCTCCTAACTTGCCCCTCTCTCACTTCTGAGTCTGTCTCATAGATAGTGACCTTATCTCTCTTCATTTTGCAGTCAGTTTTCTTTTACTGTCACCTATTTGTATCTGGTAAGATAACCAGATCAAAAAGGAAAATACAAAGAGAGAGAAGGAAAGAGAGACAGAGACGGAAAGAAATGAGATGGGGGCCTCAAAGAGAGAACTCTTAAGAATTTTGCCATTGGTTCATTAAAATACCTATAATTTAGCTAACAGTTTCAATGGAACTCAAGTATATTGTACTGATATGTACCTAGAGCTAATCATATTTGCACATTTAGCCTTCATCCAGATTGAATTTGTCGCAGATAATGAGACAAACAGATATGTAAGGAACAAACAAACACACAAGGCTTGTGTCCATGATATAGGGTTTCCTAAAAATTCACCTTGAGCTCATAGGCTTAAACCCTTATTCAGTACCTGGTGCCCAACATGTGAATCATTGCTCAAATTGACAGACATTAAGGGCAGTTAGTAACTAAAACAATATTCAGTGGGAGTGGGGTGGGGGCTGGAGCAATCTCACAGTGATAGGGCATTTGCCTTGCATGCGGGTGACCCAGGATGGACTTGGGTTCTATCCCTGGCGTTCCATATGGTCCCCCAATCCAGGAGCAATTTCTGAGCTCATAGCCAGGAATAACCCTTGAGCATTGCCGGTGTGGCCCAAAAATCAACAAAAACAACAACAATGATGACGACGATGACAACAACAACAACAATCTCAATAGGTACACAAAGAACAGAGGCTGAGCTATTTCTACAGAGCCAGCAAGTAGACACCCCTTAAAATTTAAAGTCATGATAATTTCCAATTCCAATTTTGCCTATGTTTCTCTCTACAGCTAAAAGACCTTAAATTGTTTTACTCTATTCTTTCCTTGCCTAAATTTTTCTTGTCTTGTAGTCTTTTCTGTCAATTTCTGGGCACATTTTTGCTTAGCCAGATTATTTCATAAAATACCTAAACTTTCTCACCTTTTTCCCCTTCATCTCTCAAACCGATGATGAGAGCCTCTAGAAGGACTCTGCCCATTTTCAGAGTATTTGATTTTTTACCCCAGTTTATTACTTTTCTTTAAACAAAACCATGTAACTTGATCTATCTAGTCCCGCCTCCCAGTTATAGGAGGAAATAAGGGCGCTACCAAGACCAACAGGTGAAAGACCACTAAGTAGCAATTTAGGCACAGAGGAGACCACTTATTCTTGCAGCCCCAGGGATGAGGGAGGAAGATAATGGGAGGCAGGATGGGAACAGAGGGAGAACAATTCGGTGATGGGAATCCCCCTGATATTAAGTTAACATGTACCTAAAATATTATTGTCAACAATATGTAAGCCACTATGATCAAATAAAAATTATACTATTAATCAAAAATACCTAAACTTTCTTGCCCCGGGGGACTTTCCAATCTTGGGATTATTATTGGGGCGGGCAATATTCCGGTGCACTCCATTATGACTAAATATCCCACCTCTTCCTCTGTTGGATGCACCACTCATTATATTTTGGCCTTGCCAATTCTGCTATTATTCTATTCTACTCTTTTTTTTTTTTTTTTTTTGGTATTTTTGGGCCACACCCTTCTGATGCTCAGAAGTTACTCCTGGCTAAAAGCTCAGAAATTGACCCTGGCTTGAGGGAACCACATGGGACTCCGGGGATTGAACCGCGGTTCTTCCTTGGCTAGCGCTTGCAAGGCAGACACCTTACCTCTAGTGCCACGTCTCCAGCCTCGTATTCTACTCTTTGTAAAATTGACTCAATTTCATCTTTAAAGACTTCTGTTGGGTTTTATGTGTCCTTGCATTTAAATATTATTCTCTTTTTTACTTTTTAATAATGTTAAAATTTTATTTTGTTTATTGAGAATTGTTCTTTCTTTTTGTTTATTGAGAATTGTTCTTTCTTTTTTGCTTATTGAGAATTGTTCTTTCTTTGTTTCTTACTCTATAAATCATTTAGATTCAATGATCTCTGATAGCACTGACTGCATTTTCTAACTTTGTTTGTTTCTGTTTTTTGGCAATACCCACTGATGCTCAGGGCACTCAGAAATCATTCCTGACTTCGGGGACTATCTGAAATGCCGGGGATCGAACTTTGGTCTGTCTTGGGTTAGCCACGTGTAAGGCAAATGCACTACTACTACACTATTGTTCCGGTTTCTGCATTTTAAACTTTTGATTCTCTTCTTTTGTGTAGTTTCTTTTTTCTCATTTATTTCTATCTTCTCTTTTTCTTTGTCTTACTTTCTCATTAGATAGTCTTTATTTTTCAATGCCAAATTACCTTGACCAACTGCCAGTCAAGGATGAAAATGAGTGCAAATTGCTGGCTTTTTTACCCGAAGAAGATCTAACTGGCTGCTTTTAATAGGGCTCCTTCAATTCTCAAAGCCTGTAAGTTAATATTTTCTCTTGCAGGACCTATAGTGGTTGATTGGAATCCCGACGTACCTTATGATTCCCCATGCCTGCCAGGAGCTATTTCTTGGCAGATAGCCAGGAGTAACACCTGGGTACCGCCGGGTGTGGCTCCCAAACCCCCCCAAAATATTTTCTCGCCTGGGTTGATCAAATTCTTTGGACATAATTCTTTAAATTTCCAGGACAGAAATTTAGCTGCCAGAACTCTGAAGGTTCAGGGGTAAGAAGAGGCACATTGACTATGTGAGTGCCCACTTGAGTTTCTGATTCTTACTATGGCAACAGTGCTCAATGACTCAGTCCAGAGACCTTATATTCACTTTTTCAGGGAAGCAGCCTCCTGTGTCTGTCTATGTGAAGGCAATATTGGAAAAAAGAAGAGAAGAAATCTGGTCATTCAACAGCATTTAATCACTCCTATTGCTTTTTGCCCATGTTCTTTGTTCATCCTTTGGTCATTTGGTCACTCTAAGCCTTTTAAGAATTCTGTAATGTAAATCCAGTTGCTTCTAAACTTTCTCAACTACCAGCATCTGAATCCATTTTTTTTTTTTTTGGTTTCTCTGTGTGTGAGTCTGCTAAGTTAGTTAACACAACTCAGGCATCTGCTTTCCAGCTTCCAAATTTGTTACTCTCTTCTCTCAGTTTTGTCCTCATGGATTTACACCTTTTAAAAGAGTTTACCAGTCCTTTTAGATTTTTTTTGAGGGAGAAAAGTGGTTTGTGAGAGTAGATTTAGTGTGAATATAGGATGTGTGTTTGTGGGTGTATGTGTTCTATTTAAGGAAGTTGCATAATAAATTATAGCTTAAAGTTATTTTTATTCCCAGGTAAGACATTTTTAGTAGGAATCCATCTATAATATAACTGAGGGAACAAAGGAGAAATATTTGAAGGGTAGCCGCTGTGGCACACATGTCTGAAATATGTCAAACTGTTGAAAACTGAAGTGGTATTGTCACAGCCTCAATTTTAGTGACAAAAGAAACAAAGATTTTTGTTCGAGACCTGAGTGTTTCAGGAATTATGTTCTACAGTTTAGAGAATACTATTATATTTCATTTCAATGCTATCCATTTCATTTTAGTTTTTGGAAGTAAACATAATGGTCCTTATGTAGAGAGGAGTAAATGATAACCTATAGGCTAAATAAGAAATAGCTGTTAAATTTAAAAGAAATCAAAATTCAGCAAAGGTCTTCTGAAAACATAACCTATTATCACTCCATTCCAGTCAACTCTACTCCTTTGTGCAGCTGAACTGGGGCATGGTTTTGAATCATGCCCTGTTGTTTACAATGCTCCAAATTCTTTCTTGTCACAGGCTCATGCTTGACTTATAAAAAGGAAAAGATCGCTGGGAGTGTGGTCTCTGATCTGGAGCAACGCTGACTCATTCCGTGACCTTGAGCACATTGCTGCACTTCGAGGGGCCTACATTTCTACATCAGTAAAAGGAGGCCATCAGAATAAATGGTCTGTTACATTCTGATGATCTATCCTGCAGATGGTGAACTGGAGGTGCTGAGAGCTTCCAGCCCAATGGGAAGTGAAATACTAGGCCACCCTCAGACTTTCTGTTTCTACTCTGTGCAAGAAACTTCCCACAAGATAGTTGGATGGTCTTCCACATGCCAATGGGCATAAAATATGAGTTTCTCCCAACAACTTTTTTAGAACTGAATCTCTCCAGGTCTTCTTGGAAGAGGGAGTTTAAAGAGTTGTATGAGCTCTAGGAAAATAAATACCCCCAAATATGCCATAGGAATGAAAGTCCAAGGAGAGAGTGCAGAGGACCTTGCACCTTTTACCATATGGGACTCAACACTTTTGATTATTTTATGAATGCACAAGGTGACATGTTGCTTTCTTCAAAGTCCTTTTGTAACATGCCTTTCAGACTTATGATCTATGTGAATTTAGATAATGAGGTAATGAGTTTAATGACTGAAAGAGTGATTCAGGAAGGAGTAGAACTAAATTATTTACAATAATAATTATTACCGATATATGTATGCCATTATGAAATCAACATCAAAATGATAATAACTTGCATTTGAGAAATGAAAGCCACTAGATATATATCTTCATACATATATAGATGTATAGATATACATTTATGTATATATACATATATCAGATGTATAAATGCATGCATACATTATGCATAAAAGTATAATTTAATTAAACTACTTGTGTCCAGGTGATGGAATATTCATAGAGTTATAATAGTTGATTAATAATAATGGTCTAGGCAAGTCTCAGGCCATTAACAGGGAATATATTTAAAAAACATGCGTATGTAATCTTAATTTTAAATTCATAATTGACTTATCACAATTAAGAGGACTATCATTAATGGACATAGATCACTTTATATTGTGGGATAAATTTAAAAGTCATTTTCATTTAAGAATTCTATTTTTTTCAGGGATATGATACATACCTAGTTCTTTGGAAAGATAAACTCATTCAAGTATCAAAATAGTAAATAAAATAGGTACAATTATTACCAAAATTATCTAGAGTTTAGAGAAGTGGGTGAAAATTCTTAGCATCATGTTGTATATTTAGAACAATTGTGAAATAAATGTATGCTGGTGTACTTTGGAGGTGAAGGACTTTATGGTTCAGCTGTATTTACTCAATTTTCCCCTATTTTACAATGTGAATCACCAAGGAAATAATGTGCATGTATAAGTATGTCATAGTCCTGTATTATTGTCAACTTTATCAAAATTAACTAAGTAAAATGTTTCATTTACTTTGCTGGTTTTTGTTTACCAATAGTTGTCTAAGAATCTTGATAACAACTTTTCATCTTGTTGCCAATGAACTACCCTTGAACAAGTATTCTATTATTTCCTAGTAAGTTTGTTTAGATATACTTTAAAATGAGATTCTATCTCTGGTACAAAACTCACTATTCTTAAGTTGCCATTGCTATATATATCTTACTGATTATTGACATTTCCCTTAACCTATTAGTCTAAACTTTACAACACTCTACTTTCAAGTCTCCGGCAACAGCAAAAAGAGCCAAACTTCTCAGACTCTGAAAATAAGCAACTCTTTGTACCTCATTTTTATTAGCTCAAAAGCAAACCAAAATAGAGACAGTAGGGAATATATTCATTCTTTTATTCCATAGTTATTGATGATTGCCAAACTAATTTTTATGAACATTCACCAAGCTAATAGAGACAGAGCACATGAAGTCAAAGAAACATGGATTTCAATATTGATTTTTTCATTTATGAAAAGACTTGTGACATATCTTTTCATTATAATTGATAGAAAATAGTATCATTATCAAAACTTACTAATGTTAATATCACAATATAGGAGGTATTGGGACTCATGGATATAGGAGCAGATACTCATTGCATTTCTGTAAAGGACTGGCTTTCTTCATGGCCTCTTAAATATTCTTCCTCTCCATTGGTAGCCCTAGGATTGGCTAATAATACAACAAAAAGTACAAAAATTATAACTTGGGATAATGGTGAGAGTAAAGGAACTTTCCAGTCCTATATTATCTTCACTCTAACACATACCTTGTGGGGGAGAGATAGACAGAAATAAATGGATTTGACCATTATAAAAATACTATACATTTGAAAAATTAGGAAAATTTTTCCTATAGGCCAGTGCTCAATATTATGCAGAAAATAATATACCTGTTGGGTAGATCAGTGGCCCTTACCTATAAAATTTACAGGCAGTAAAACATTTGGTGCAAGAAAACATATAGGGGTTCAACAAAAAGTAATAAAACAAAACACATTTGAAAATGTTGTGATTATTTATGGGAAATTTGTTTTGCTTCGTTACAATTTTGAAATGCACAATAATATGATGCTTTGGGTTCTGCAGTTTCAACTTCTAAAAAAAAAAGGATTAGACCAATGAAATAGGGCAATATTATTTGATCAGGCCCTAGAGCTGTAATTATCACTTCTCCTCGGGGTGATTTGGTGACAAGAGATCATTTGTGTGAAACCATTGGTTGGTCACAATAATTGTGGAACAATTGGCATAGAAAAATTATGTCTCATTCATTTATCCAAAATTTATTTATTTAAACCTAAGGCTGCATCTTTCTGAGGATGGAATCTTCTGCTAGAACAAGTCGACTACTGACACTAGGTAGGCAGTTATAATTGTTCTGGAAGCTTCTGCCTGAAATGTTTTCCTTCCTATTCAATATGCCTTGTTTACATGGTGTTGGATCAAATGGGAAGGAGAAGAACAATAAGATGAACTAAGATGAACGGCTTCTCTCTGAGGAGGCAGCTGCAACATAAAAGATGCCTCAGGAAACAGGATAATCTGTTTGTGTGGCCACAAAGCTGTGATCCCTGACCTGTTTTAATCTTCTGAGGTAAAGACCTGTGTTTCCAGGTGGAGCTCAATGTTGAAAACAGAAACATGCGTGAACATGCACACACACCTATTGACTATCTCCCTTATATTATTTCAGATAGTTTGAACACCTTTTACTTTTGCTTCCTATCTCTCTTTTCCTTAAGGGTTCACATGTACCCTTTTGAAAAAAAAAAAACAAAACAGGGATTTGCCTGAAATCTCTTCTCCCTTGAGGATTTGGGATGCTCTTGGGTATCTGCCACAGTAAGAAAACAAGCTGAAGGAATGTGGAAATTTGAAGCCATCTGACTGCTGGTCCACTTTCACACCGGCTCTAAGGGTCACTGAGAGCCCTCCAAGGGCTGTTGAGACACCGCACTGACAGGAAACATTTGATCTTGTCTCAGCACTATCCAGACATGTGGACTCAAATACTTGAATTATCTTCCAAATTGGGTGGTGAGAGATATGAATTAGGTAACTGAAAGGAGGCGTTAGGAAATTAATTTCATCCACTTCAGAAATCTATTAAAACCCCAACATCCCAGTAGATGGATTCATATCACATATGTAGCTTTTGTTTTTGTTTGAGTGGGCATGATTATAATTATTGAGGGCTCCGTGTGGGAAGAACGTTGGAAATACAAATGGTAGAGACTTTGCTCTCTAGGCTCCCTGGTTGCAAACAAATGCTCAAGTGGCAACATAGAAATACGTTTGAAGGTAGCTTACAGCAGTGTCTAATAAAGACATATTTATGCCCATAAGAGGAGATAGGTACCTGTTCCTCTGAGCAATTTGCGTATCAATAGAACTGTCATTTATTCAATTAGTTGTGAACACCCGACGTACTGTTCTTGTTCAACCCTTATACATTGACCTGGGGGATGTATTCAACCTTCAAGTCTTCCATAAAAATAACACACACTGATTGGCTTAAATAACAGAGTTCTATTTTCATGATCTAGAGGCTGGGAAGTTCAAGATCAAGGTGTCCACAGAGAGGATTTCACTCAGAAGTTTCTTTTTAGTCATGGCTTCTTAGGTGGTGGGTTATCTTACTATATATATACCTGAACCCTCCTTCTAGTGCTCATGGGGAAAGGGGGTGGCAAGCATCTCCTCTTACTGGATCTCTGACATATCAGATCAGGCCATTCCTTAGGACTTTCTGTTTGCCTCCCTAGAGATGTCATTTTGAAAATTAACCACAGTAGTGTTAAGGTTTTCACATATAAATTGTTGGAAAGAAGGCATAAATATATAATTCACAGCAAAAGGAGGTAATTTTTTAAATTTATGTCTAGGACATGGAGCTTGACAAATAAGATTTTTAGATTTGGTATCATGCACTATTCTTTCTGTTTGTTTTGTTCTGTATTGGGACCATATCCAGAGACTCTCAGGCCTTAATACTTTGTGCTCAGAGATCACTCCAAGTGGAATCAAGGGACAATATGAGTTAATTAATTAATTTGGGTTAAGTTAAAATTAAATATGTGTCAGTCACATGCAAGTCAAAAGACCTACCTGCTGATTTATTTCTCTGATCCCTGTAGCATGCATCTATTATCGTAGGAGTAGACTAGAATTATCACATAAAGCTTAAACTACTCCATAATATCTGAATTTCAGATGGAAAAAAAAACTTTATTTTGTGATTGTTGTGGCCATACCTGGTGGTGCTCGGTGGTTACCCCTCACTCTGTGCTCAGGAATTACTCATAGCAGTGCTCAGGGGACCATAAATGATGCCAGCCATCAAGTCCAGGTCAGCTGCATGAAAGGCAAATGTCCTAACCACTGTGCTATCACTCTGGCCTCAACATTTTTCTTTAGATATAAGCTGGTCTCAAAGACTTATACTTGAAAATGTTATGGTTTATTAAAATTATAGTTGTGTTAAATAGACCTACATATAAAAATTTACATTTTATTTACTTTCTTGGACATCCCTGGATGGGAAGTTATCACATTTAGGGAAATTGATACCTTACTAAAATAAACACAGTGGGTCAGAGACAGGAGAATCGAGAAAGAGTTAGATGAGATAATTTCAACTTAAG
>PVKC010034543.1:0-12500 GCA_004027635.1 Crocidura indochinensis
TTTTTTTTATCATTGCTGCTCATCTATAATCCTCTTGTTTATCTCAGGACAAAGAAAAATATGTGGATTGTACCATAAATACAAACGGAGGATTACGTAATCGGGAATGCCTGGTAAGGTTCTGCTGTAGGTTTACTTTTATTCAGATACAACAAAAAAATTATAAGCAATGAGACCTCTCTGGCATGCTGTATACAGTTCAGCAAAATTGGGAAAGAAAGGAAGGGAGAGAGGGAGGGAACGGAGGGAGGGAGGGAAGAAGGGAGGGAGGGAAGGAAGGAAGAGGGAAAGAAGGAAGAAGGAAGGAAAGAAGGAAGGAAGGAAGGAAGGAAGGAAGGAAGGAAGGAAGGAAGGAAGGAAGGAAGGAAGGAAGGAAAGATCTCTACAACTAAACTAATGATTGAAATATAAAATCAACTCAGACCAGTAGAAACATGGAAACTGTGATTTTATATCTGTTAATACTGAACATATATAATACATAAAGTATGTACAACAAAGATTACATTTTGATTTTTTAACATGAGGCAGGGAAGCTATTACTATTTTCATTTCAGACGAAATTAGTGTTGATTCTAAAAAGCTAATACACACCCTTTGGCTCCTAGCTATGGGGAAACTCTAACAGTTCTCAGACCAGCAATAAAAAAATGTTTCTTTTCTTCTTTACTAGAGTTGTTAAATCATTATTTAACTGGATAATTTCATTTCATTCAAGAACATTTATTTCTAAATTATTAAGTCACTTAAAGGAATGTCTAAAAGAAAAAGGAAACCATCAAAATTTATATCTGCTATACCAGGGGAATGGTCAGTGCATTACATTCATTCTCTCAGTCTGTACAATACACAAAGAAGTCTTTCCTTCACAAGTGAGGAAACTAAAACTGGATTCGAGAGCTTAGATAATTTGATGGTGGTTATACACCAAAGTGATGGCAATGAAATTGGAATGAAGACTGATATCTAATCTTGCCCTGTAGATGTATTCTGAATTAGCTTTATTCTTTGGTGAAGGCTAATGGAACACAGAAAGCATCTAAGGACTGTGATTAGTCCTTAGATAAATCTATCAAGTATGGAAGCTGGTTAGTTTTATGTCAATGAAGAAATGTCCAAGTGAAAGGAATTTAGATTAAGTATGTGGGAGAAAATGTACAGAATAAAGTAGCCCTGCATTGAAGAGTCTTATCAAATACAAAAATGCTGAAAAAATAGTTCTAGCACAAAGGGGACCTCATTCTAGCAGCCCTGGGGGTGAGGGTGGAGTATATGGGAGGCAGAACGGGAACGGAGGTGAAGGGAGGACAATTCGGTTATGGGAATTCCCGATTCAATGTTAATATGCACCTAAAATATTACTGTGAACAATATGTAAGCCACTATGATTAAAATAAAAATATATTATTAAAAAATAATTCTACAAAGTTAGACCTGTGTTGAAAGCAGAGGCTGAGAGACCATGAATCTGTTTCCTGGAGCTAGATTCCAGAAAAACCCAAGTCTAACATCTCTATTCACACTCCCTATGAAAGAAACAAGACATCCTCTTCCCAGTAGTTGGATTCAACATAATCACAAAGTTTCACAGTACAGGAACATACTTAAAACTAGATGCTTGGTCTAAGTCTTTAGACTCACTGTCTGAACAGAATGTAGTTAGCATCATCTGGTGCCTCATATTAAAAAAATCATTTAACACTAGTCCCTTGTATTACTTAAAAGATAAATCAGCAGCCATAGTTCCTTGTATTACTTAAAAGATAAATCAGCAGCCATTGGTAAGCCACCAATGGTGATTCAGATAGGAACTGAATATGGCTAGTCTGCAGAGATAAAATCTGACATTTGAAACAAATATTGATATATGAGGTTAAATTAGGCCTTTTAAAGTTATGCTACAATATAGCACCATATAGCTTGTTGATCAAGAAACAAGGTATTTGACCATATAGTCAAGAATTAAAAAAAAGATATAGATATAGATATATATGTATATGTCTGTATTGGAGAGAAATGGAGAGAAAGTACAAAGATGAAGGCACTTGTCTAACGTGCCAATTCTGGGATCACAGTATCACATATTGCTCCCCAGAGAATCTTCTGTAAACACAGAATCTGGAGTTAGCCCTGAGTACTGCCAGATGTGTCTCCGCCACCAAATCTGTTGATGAATCCTGTAATTCTAGCTCCTTGATTAGATTGGGTGCATTTACCCTTTTAAAATGCAAGATAAGATTATTGAAAGAGATAGAACTTAACAAGTCTTTCTAATTAAAAATAAAAAAAAAAACCTTTGTCTTCTTTCAGGTACCAGTTGAAACAAAATTCTAATGAAATCTGATCTGAAGAACAGCTTTATCCCCAAGAAGTTGTTAAGTTCATGCATTCTAAGAAGAATATTTTTATCTGGTGGATTTATGTTTCAAACTTTGGAACAAGAGTGTTCTAATACTGCATTTTTCACACATCTAGTAAAATTGTGTAAATATTCTTAATTTTATACTTTGTAGACTTACCAAAATTTTAAGAAGAAAAATATGTATTTTTATAGCACTGACCAACTTCCATCCATACCTTTGTGCATGTTTTGTAGTGCATCTACACCACTGCTTTAAATTCCATAATTTACAGTTGATGCTATGCGTCGCCATTAAAAAAATCCATTCTACTGTTGGCATGTCCTTATAATCTTACTGAAACATACTTAAGAGTTCCCTTTATAATGAGTGGTCTGGCTGAAAACATAAAATTGCCTGGACAAAGAGTCTTCTTTTCTAAGATTTTGATTACCATTATAATCATA
The DNA here is from genome assembly GCA_004027635.1 of Crocidura indochinensis. NCBI lineage: Eukaryota > Metazoa > Chordata > Mammalia > Eulipotyphla > Soricidae > Crocidura > Crocidura indochinensis. The sequence goes on from PVKC010034543.1 coordinate 2,807, forward strand.
AAAATCAATAATCAGTGATATATATTATTTGTTTGGGGGCCTCACCAACAGAGCTTATTCCTGACTCTACACTCAGGGATTACTCATGGCAGTACTTAGGGAACCATATGAGATGCCAAGGTCCAAACTTGAGTCAGTCACATGTAAGGCAAGTGGCCTACCCTAAGGTACAATCACTCTGACCCCATCAATGTATCTCTTTAAAGCACCAACCTCTTATCCAGATTTAGATATAATCCTGAAAAGTCATATTTATCGCCCCCCACCTCTTAGAATGAAAATCACATAAGCTAATGGAAAGTACAAAATGAAAAATTAAGGAGATAAAACTGAAAGGGGCAGGAGCAATAATAGCACAGCAGGTAGGCAAAAGCAGCTGCCTTTTAGAGTTCGATCCCTGGCACCCCAAATGGTCCCCTGAGCCTGACAAGAGTGATATTTGAGTGCAGACCCAGGAGTAACACCTGAGCACTGACAGGTGTGATCCAAAAAAAAAAAAAGAAAGAAAGAAAAAGAAAACTAAGGAGAATAAATGATGTTCAGGTAATTCTTCCCAGTTTTACAGGAATAGAAGAGATAGTGATTGCTGCAATTTTATATTTATGTAATATTAGAAACTAAAGAGAGTCAATGCTTTTATTTAACATCAGACCACACTGGCAATGGAAAATGTTTCAGATCTCTCCTCTAACATATCAAAGTATCCACCCAGCCTTGATTAACGTTTATCTTTACTGAAAGAACTTTGCACATGTAACCAGGCAAAGGAAGGTAAAAACAAAGATTTAATAGCTATTCTTGAAGAAAAAAAAAATATATATATATATATTTGTTTTTTTTGGGTCACACCCAGTAGTGCACAGGGGTTACTCCTGGCTCCATGCTCAGAAATTGCTCCTGGCAGGCACAGGGGACCATATGGGGCACCGGGATTCGAACCGATGACCTTTTGCATAAAAGGCAAACGCCTTGCCTCCATGCTATCTCCCGGGCCCGAAAAAATACTTTTAACGAATTTTAAATTCTCAGAGCTGGAGAGATAGCATGGAGGTAAGGCATTTGCCTTGCATGCAGAAGGTTGATGCTTCGAATCCCGGCATCCCATGTGGTCCCTCAGCCTGCCAGGTGCGATTTCTGGGTGTAGAGCCAGCAGTAACCCCTGAGCGCTGCCAGGTGCAACCCCCCAAAAAAAACCCAAAAAATGTATTTTAAATTCTCTTTATAATAATGTTTATTAAATATTTGAGTCAAAAAAACTTTATGATGCCCCATGAATTCTCACAAAGGAAAACTAACATATGATTTATCATTTGGTTTGAAGGTGAGGTAAAAGCTTCATATAGGATTGTCACTGATGCTTGCATCTTCCAAATAAAGCTGCCCTCTACACTCTTTGTCAATCAAAACAACAATCTGAACCACTTTTTGTTCTGTGGCCACACCCAGCATTGCTCAGGGTTTACTCCTGGCTTCGGCACCATATGGGATTGTCAGGGATTGAACCTGGGTCAGTCCCTGGTCAGCCACATGCAAGGCAAACAGCATTAACTGCTGTGAAATTGCTCTGGTCCCCTTACAATATAGAACAAACTCAAATTCTTGTGTCCCATTACAATCCATCAAACTTTAATAAGTTCACTTATCCTTATTCCTAAATAGTTTCTTAGACCTGTCAGATGAATATGGCTGATAAAAATATAGGGAACTGGGAATCTCTTTGTCTCTCTCAGAGCAAAGACCAGAATTTGAGCAGTACAAAAATCTGATCCTTCTATGCAGAGTAAGACTGTGGAGGATAAAAACAAAACTTCCATAAATCAAAGCAAGATCACAGGGGAAATTATACCAGTGATGAAACTAAAGGTACAATACTGAACTTAAAAAAAGGTTAAAGCCAATACCTACAGAGTAATTATCTTTAAAGTACTCTTGAAGCTGGAGGCAAGGTGCCAGCCTTGCATTGCAGCCAACCCAAATTTGAACCCAGCTCCCCATGTGGTACCCAAGTCCTGTCAAGTGATCCCTCGGTAGAAACAAGAGTAAGCGCCCAGCGTCACTGGGTGTGACCCAAGAACGAAAGAAAAACATCTTTTTAAAATTATTAAGCATTTGGTATATACCCTTGTCTAAATATTATAACCTTTTATAAATTACAAGCTTGATTTTACACTGCACATGCAAAACTAGAAAAGAGGAATATTTCATTAAAAAAATTTTTTTTGCTATATTCATCTGATAACTACAAGTCAAAACCAATCAACTAATCTGCTCTGCCTGAATCACCAACCCTCAAGTAGCACAGGAGGCAGAACATTTGTCTTGCAGCAGCTGGCCAGGTTTGATCCCTGGTGCGCTAACAGGAGAGATCCCAGAGTACAAACAAGTATGGTCCCCAAATAAAACAAATACATCATACTTCTCAGATAGAAAATCTGGTAAATTCTATTGAGTCTATATTTAAATTTTATCTAGAATCAATTGATTTGTATATAAAAACAGCCCCACCTAGGTTTTGTGGGGTGGGTTTTTTTTTTTTTTTTTTTTTTGGTTTTGGTTTTTTGGGCTATCGCTCTGACCACCGACCACCCAATCTAAGGGTTTTTGGTTTTGTTTTTTTTGTTTTTTGTTTTTTGTTTTTTTTTTTTTGGTGACACTCAGGGGTTACTCCTGGATATTCACTCAGAAATCGCTCCTGGCTTGGGGGACAATATGGGACCCCGGGGATTGATCTGCAGCCCATCCTAGGCTAGCATATGCAAGGCTGATAGATGCCTTACCGATTGCACCACCGCTCCAGCACCCAAACCTAAGGTTTTTAAAGGAAAAAGTAAATCAAGGTTCAAAGAGGGCAAGAAATTGTCTAAGTTATACTGCTGCAGGCAGTAGAGCCAGTCTTAACAGACTACAGCAAGGATCCTGATCATTAGGAAACTAAAACTTTCCAAAAGAAACTCAAGTCTATTTTGTCTCATCTAGCTCAAAGCAGAACTAACTCATAAATATATAAAATAAATTCTACAGACCTGTCCTCAAGTCACTACTTTAGTTAGCGATATGCTAGTAAATGGGCCCAGAAAAGCTATTAGGAATAGAATTAACATTCAGAATTAGGCAGTATTTCCATCTCATCATGGTTGCATGTGTGTGCATCTTGCTAAATATAATTTTCCCCTGGCTACAATAGCTTGAAAATGTTAGAAAGCTGTTTTTAGGGACCAGAGTGATAGCAGAGCAGGGGTGTTTGTCTTGCATGCAGCTGACCTGGGATGGACCCAGGTTCAACCCCGACATCCCAAATGATCCCCCAAGTCTGCCAGGAGTTAATTTCTGAGTGCAGAGCCAGGAGTAACCCCTGAGCACCTTCAGGTGTGGCACAAAAACTGAAAAACAAAACAAAATAAAAACAGGTTTTGAGAAAAAGTTGGGGATGACTACCAATTCCAAGGATGTAATTGGTAAAAATTCTATGTTTACTGTTTAACAATGGATGCTTAATTTATATATTTCATTACATAATATACATACATGTAAGTGCCCACAAATCACCCACTCCTTGATGTCTCCAATGCTGCTACCATATCTAGTTGAAATTAATAATCTTCTGGCAGTGCTAGAAATATTGCAAGGGTTAATATTTTGCATCCTGCTTATCTTTAATTTATTTTTTAAATTATTATTGCTGGTTTTTGAGCAACAACCAGTAGTGCTCAAGAGTTATCACTGGCTGCTTGGGGGATCGTATAGGATGGAACTTGGGTATGCCACATGCAAGGTCAAAGTCCTTATCCACTGCTTGCTCAGGTCCCTTGTCCTCAATTTAAATGCCATTCTCACTCAACCTTCATTTAAATCCCTAGCATTATGTATGGTCCTCCAGCACTAACAGAATTCTAAAATCAATAATCCCTGAATACTGCTGGGTGTAACCTAAACCCAGCCTTCCCAACACAAACACTTTCAAGCTAGTTTTCTTTCCCAGCATCCCTTTTATTATAATTAGAATTCTCTATTATTACCACTCTGCTATTCTCAATTATTTATCTCATTTTACTATTCATCTTGCTGTTTCTCAAATACGTTCCTTTGAAGAGACTAGGTTCTGCTCATTATCGACATGATCAACTTGCACCTTCAAATCCTTGCTCAAATATCATCTTTCAATGTGCTCTGCTTAGACCACTATTTGAACTCTCTACATAACACATTTTTCATTTACTCCAAAGAATTTGACATTGCTGTTATGAAATCTAACATATTGATCTTGTCTATAAAGACCTGTACTACTTGATGGTTTCTCCACATGAATGAATTTCAATGGCAAATGTTCAGTATATTTTGAGTACAGATCATGAGATGTATTCATTCGATTATTTTTTGTTTTGGGGTCACACCTGGCAGGACTCAAAGGTTACTCCTGGCTCTACACTCAGAAGTCTCTCCCGACAGGCTCTGGGGACCATATGGGATACCAGGATTCGAACCACCATCATTCTACATGGAAGCCAAATGCCCTACTACCTCCATGCTACCTCCCAGCCCCTTCATTTGATTATTGTTTAAGTAGAAGACATTTTGACAGTTCTGATAAGACACAAACAGAAATGTTATAGTACTTAACTCTGGAAAGAAATTGTCTGCTTTTTTGGATAAAAGATTTCCCAAGTGGTATTGGGGGAGCACCTTCTGAATATAACTGGCACTCAAGGGTCCAAATATGGTGCTACTTGAGCACTAAAGTGCCAGAGATAAACCAGGTCACCAGGGTAGTGCTGGAAAGGAGGTCCTTCAGGTTACCTATGGTACTGGAGATGGGGACTTTTTCTGCAGTTGCAGCTTTAATGTTCTGAACCCAAGTGATGCTATGGAACTAAAACAGGTTCAGCAGCATGTGCCTTAAGCCTTGTATTATGTCTTCATGCCCTAATAAGAAACTGCCAACTGCCAATAGTGGTCAAGGGGGATCTTTTATTTGTAAGATTACATATTTCCCAAAAAGATTACTTCATTAAAATGAATAAAAATCTTCAAGTATAAAGTTTTAAGTGTAGAAGTTAAGAAGAAACTTCAATCTAAAGGCAAAGAAAAAATTAATTTTAAAGGCAAAGACAGAAAATGGACTTAACTGTAACTGAAAGTTAAATGCTCACATTTAAATTAAAATTTAAAATACAAATGTGATATTCTTAGGTCAAAGCATAAATTAACATTCTAAAATGTCACTTTTTATTTTAAAAAAAGATAGGGTTTTGCTCAAGAGTGAGAGCTAAAACAAAGACTTGTCTTTATTCAATCTTCATTCTATATGGCCTATGAATTCTTATAGATAGGAAGATAATAAATTAGCACTAAAAGGCTGAGTTTAGCAATTTTGTACACACCACCTCCACCCCCCACAATGAAATACTTAAGAGGTATGAACCAAAACAAAAAATTTGAAAGCAAATGCTTTTATTCATAGCACTACCAAATGCTTTGACTTAACTATCTCTCCTTTAGTATTAGATCAAATACTGATTTATTTGATCATGCATATATTAAATACCCTCTACTTTGTTTCTAGAACACAATATAACAGATAAGTTATAAACCTGTGAAGCAAAATAAATCCACTTGTTAGATGATAGTTTGAGCATTTATGCCATACTTCAATTAACAGCAAAATATAATAATTTTATGGTTTGATGGCTCTTAAGAGTTTATAAAAAAAGTTTTTAGATGTGGGGACCAGAGCGATAGCAGTGGCCTTTGCCTTGCACACGGCTGAGACAGGACGGACCTGGGTCCAATCACCGGCGTCCCATATAGTTCTTGGAGCCAGGAGCAATTTCTGCGCGAATAACCAGGAATAACCTCTGAGTGTCAGTCACCAGATGTGGTCAAAAAATAAAACAAAAAAAATTTTAGATGTTACCTTTTGCCATGCACTTATAATAAGTCTTTTTAAAAGTTATATGAAAAATAGGGGGCCAGAGATAGCACAGCAGCGTTTGCCTTGCAAGCAGCCAATCCAGGACCTAAGGTGGTTGGTTTGAATCCCGGCATACCATGTGGGCCCCTGTGCCTGCCAGGAGCTATTTCTGAGCAAAGAGCCAGGAGTAACCCCTGAGCGCCACAGGGTATGGACCAAAAACCAAAAACCAAAAACCCAAAAAAAAAAAAAAAAAAAGAAAGAAAAGAAAAATAGGACCATATGGCTTTTTTTCCAAAGATGTTTGAAAGATCCTCTTCTAGTGTCCTCATTAAGTCACCATGAGTAAAAATGTTCAATGGTCTTTTCCATTTATTTTAATGATCACAGTATTTACACAATGATTTTGAGAAGTGATTTTGGAAAAGTAATTTTGAGAAAGTAGTTTATACATGGCAAAAACTTATATAGCTATTATTTATGGCATCTGCAATTTTTTTTTTTTTTTTTGGCTTTCTGGGCCACACCCTGTGACGCTCAGGGGTTACTCCTGGCTATTCGCTCAGAAGTCGCTCCTGGCGACTTATGGGGAACCGGGGGATCGAACAGCGGTTTAGCGCAGGCACCTTATCTCCAGCGCCACCGCCTGGTCCCCCGCATCTGCAATTTTTTTTTTTTTTGGTTTTTGGGCCACACCCAGTGACGCTCAGGGGTTACTCCTGGCTCCATGCTCAGAAATTGCTCCTGGCAGGCACAGGGGACCATATGGGGAACCGGGGGATCGAACTGCAGTCCATCCTGGGTTAGCGCAGGCAAGGCAGGCACCTTACCTCCAGCGCCACCGCCCGGCCCCCAGCATCTGCAATTTTTTAAAATAAACGCTAAACAAGCATGCCACTAAAGAAATACTACACTGAACTTCAAATTTTAATCTCCAAAAACAAGGGCATCTAATTTTACTGTAAATGTTGAATTAACATAAAAGTGAAAAGCCTACATTGTCCCAAATATGTCACGGTTAACAAGAAAGAATTCATCTAGGCAAAATAGTATTTATGCTTCCATTTTATTGTTTTTAAGAATTAACTGCAACCTCAGTAGTCTTAAGAGCAATATAATGAAACATACATACATTTAATTTAGACTTAAATCCATCATAGCTTCAAAGGCTTCCCTGAAATAAAGCTGGGATTCACATCTTTTTCCTTAAGGAAAGAAACACTAACAGTAATTTTATTTCTACCCACCTACCCTCATTCAAACATTAACTGGATGAGTTCAAGTCTACCACCATTCAAATTTTGTCTGCTATAACATATTTATCTGATCTGCCTCCCTGCATTAACATGTATTTCTTAAACCTAACTGAAAATAAGTCACTTTTTTTAAAAGCCTAAAAATTTTGAACATACGAAATTTTACCATGATTTTTTTTTTGTTCAATACATAGGCTGAGTGGTTTCATACCACCTTCAACTCTAGTGAATTTCAATAAAAACAGGTGGGTTCTTCATAGTTTGTAAGCTCTTATAGTGAATTGGGCTATTTTTTTTATGATATGAAACAAAGAATGGTATTGAATTTTAACAGTAATATTTTAACAGCTCCTAAAAAGGGGCTAGAAAGGGAATCAAGTATGCATCAGTCCAAGTACCTACAGTAATATGATAGAAGCACTCATTACCAACATTTCACTCTATTTCACTCCCATGCTTCTAATACAAAAATTTCTCACTAGAAGTATTGCATCACTACTAGATTTTTAAACTGTTAGGTGTGAAAAAAAACACAACTTAAAAAAGATGTGAGTTACTTTCGGCTGGTAAGGGCTGAAATGGCATTCATATCATTTCTGACTTTAACTCTAAATCCATAGATGACTTTGCTTCTGTTTATCTAAAATGAAAGTGCTCTGCCTGTACCTAACATAATGGTGAATTAGCAATCTGTTAAATCTTTGTCAAAAAGAAATACTCTAAATTTATACACTACAAACTATTTTATAAATGATATCTGCATACTACACATTTCATGTTTATATTATGCACCATTTTAGAGGGGAGGAAATACTTCACAGGGGTTTATTCAAGGGATATATAATAATATCCCCAAAATGTTAATTTATACATGAGTTCTGTATAAACTGTGAGTGGTCATAACAAGCCCCTATAATGCAAAAGCTGACTTTAAAGGCACCTTACAAAGCACTGAAATTCACAAATTAGTTATTATGCTTCTCTTCTCCAATATAAAATTCATTTGTAATCTTCACTGTTGACTTCAGGCTAAAATATTCCAAATTTTAGGCTCCTTAGCCAATAAAAGGAATAAAAATCATTAAAGTTTTAAATTTCAGATAAAAGAAAATGGCCAGTAAACAAAAACAAGTACAGGATCAAGCTACCATGAAATGAGAAATGACAAGTCTGTTCAGTCCTATGTAGCTTAATACAATAGAACACACTTTATGTGTAACGCCACTCAAAACTGCTCTAATAAAAATGCTAATTATGCTTAGTAAGTGTGGAGCATCAGGTGAAGCTCTTCATTCAGTAATGAAAGTATTGTTAAGTAACAGTATCTCCCAACAGTTTGGAGCCTGTAGAGTCAAATACTTTGGCCACATCTTCTAAATTATTAGTAAAGCCTTTTAATATTACAAACATAATTGTCTTAATACTGGAATTCCAATGTATTTAGTGCTCCTGAAGCTGCCTACAAATATAAAGGCATCCACGTCAAGTGCATAATATGCTCAATATTATACCTCAAAATTTCAGTGCCTAAAATTTTAATTAATTCTCTACCATTTAACAGTCTGCCTTACAGTAAAATCTAGTAGATTTTTACTTTTAGAATTTTATTTGTAACTTTGGGAAATTAGTGGTAAAACATGTGGTTATATAAAAGTGGCTGCACTGAAATTCACATAAAAATAGCATTTGTACAACCATACTGTAATTTAATCCTTTTACACAGGTTAACAAAATGTATCACAAGAAAAACTAAACACTGGGTTTAACAAAAGTGATACGTTGGAAACTGAAACAATGAAAATTTCTCTTCAATTTTTCTTACAAATGGTCACCTCTGGGTCATTTTCTCACATGGGAAATAAAGTTGTTAAAACAGAGCTGTGCTCAACTGAGTCACTTCTCAACACTATGCATAGTACTCAAAATCAATGATAAGGTGGAGATTTAAAACCATTAAGAGACAAGAGCCTATGTGTTTTACAGTTACCTCCGTAAGGATGCTCTTTTCCTTCCCCAAAGCTCAAAAGATTGACTGTACATAAGTTTTACCCCCTCACCATATCTTCAGTTCAAAATACTATTATCATTGGTAATAAGGTCTGTATCTTGTCTGATCTGGATGATGTGGTCCAGGAAGTGGGGTTTGAGCAGGCGGACCCTGCATTCGTGGTGGAGGTGGTGGCCCTCTTGGTGCAGGCCATATACCAGGACTCATTCCACCTGGCTGTGTAAATGGAGGGCTCAGAGTTCCTTGATCTTCAGTGAACTGGGGTAAAGAGTTAGGATTATAATGGTGAGGAGGGGGTGCAGTTACAGGTGGGCCACCATGCTGAGGTGGGGGAGGTCCTGGAGGAGGATGGTTCATATAAGGTGGCATCTGGGCAATAATGTGTCCAGGGGGAGGGGTTATTGGTGGTGGAGCAGAGGTCATTGGTGGAGGTGGTGCTTGGCTATAAACCAAATGAGGAGTACCTGCGGCCTGGGGAGGATGTGGTAATGGATGGCTTATTGGTGGTGGAGGAGGGGGAGG
>PVKC010034544.1:0-13687 GCA_004027635.1 Crocidura indochinensis
ACACACACACACACACACACACACACACACACACACACACACACACACACACACACTCTACCTGGATGCCCCTTCCCTACAGCTGTGTTAGGGGTCCCCAGTGTTCCCCTCTGCTCACCCCCTTCCCAGAGCCCAAGCTGGAACTGGGGCTGAAGCCTCTGGGGCGGCTCCCCACAGCCGGCTAAGGTTGCACTGGGAGCCTCAACGCTCTGTCAAAGGCAGCCTTGTTCTCTGGTCACCTGAGGCAGATCCAGGACCTGGGACACAGGGAGGGCTGGTCCCAGAGCTCAGGCAGAGCTGGAGGGGAGATCTGGGAGCTGCCCGCTCCCTGGAAGTCACAGAGACATTTCTAAACGTCCTTGAGGGAAGTTGGGGCCACGAGCCATGAGCCCCAGTCAGTGGGCACTGCCTGTTCTGGGATGTGGATATGCTCAAGTTCCCCGCTTAAGTTCCCAGCCTCACTGACTTGGTCCCGAACCCCAACCCTGGCCTACCCTTTTCCCTGCAAGCTCCTTTTGGCCTCCCTGGAAAGCCTCTGCCCTGCTTTGCCCTAGCTCCTTCCCTTGGGGCGGGGCTGTGGTCTCATTTTCCTGTTGGTTGTTGCTGCTTCGGGACCTTTTGTGGGGGACCCCTGCAGCCTCTGTGCATTTCAAACCTCTCTCCTGGCCTGCCCCTTCCTTTGAAATTCTGCACCCCTTTTGTTTTATTATATTTGGTTTGGGGATTCCACCCCCCACTCCCACCCCCATCACTCCTGCTCAGGCTGGCCCTCAGCAGCCACACCCCACAGTATTCTGAGCAAACCTGGGAAGTGTTTGCCCCTGGAAGTGTCTGTCTCTAGGCCCTCCTATGGGTGTATATGAGGAGGGGACGCAGCGGACTCCTGTGTCTGGCCCTGGGTCCTGCAGGCGATGAAGTAAGAGGGGAGCTGAGCTCAGGGCCAGCAGGAGGGACCCAGATATGAGGTTCTGGGTGGGGCACTTGCTCTCCTCTTCACTGTCTCTTTGGCCCACGTACTGAGGCTGAAATGTCTGAAACAGATTATCTCAATCAGGGCTCCCCTCGCTCCCCCAAAGGGGTCACAGTAGGAGCAGCATAGCACCAGACAAGGTAGGATGGAGGTGGGGGGCACAAGAAGGAAACAAGATCAGAAGGGATCCATGAAAGTGGCGATAGAGTGATAGCACAGTGGGGAGGGAGGGCCTTTACTTTGCATATGGCTGATGGCCTTCCTGGGTTCCATCCCCGGCATCTCACCTGGTCCCCAAAGCCTGCCAGGAGTAACCCCTGAGCATCGCCGGGTGTAGCCCAAAAGCCAGAAGAAAGGAGGTGCTCTGGTCAAAAAGAGCATGAGAAGCACTGGTCTATATCTTTCAAGTAGAAACTGGGGATTCACATAATATGGGGTGGGTGGGTAAAAAAAACCTAAGGGACAAAATGATAGCACAGCTGTAGGGCTTTTATCTTGCGCATGGCTGGCCTGGGCTCGATCCCCTGCATCCCATATGGTCCCCAGGTTGGGTCCTCCAAACCTGCCAGGAGTGATTTTTTAAAAAAATTTTTTTTTTATTTTTGGGCTACACCCATTAACGTTCATGGGTTACTACTGGCTATGCCTCAGAAGTCGCTCCTGGCTTGGGGGACCATATGGGGCGTGGGGGAATCAAACCGCGGTCCATCCTAGGTCAAACTCATTCAAGGCAACTGCCTTACTGCTATGCCACCGCTCCAGTCCCCCAGGAGTGGTTTCTGAGCCTGGATTAATACCAGGTATGGCCCAAAAAAGGGGGGGGGGGCCTCTGCCACATTTGCTATGTGGTGTCCACAGTCGGCTCAGGTTAGCTGACTGTCTCCACACCAGCCCTAGCCACTAGACTTTTCTCCTACAAGCTGCCTCCGTGGCTTGTGCCCTGTGACCCTCTTGGCAGTGTGACTTGAAGGTGCAGTTGGGCCATCTGGGGCTCTCCCTGCCTTGGCTTTGGAATCTGGGGGTGTTTCCTGCCCAGAGCTGAGCGCCTAGACTGGGATTTTTTTTTTTTTGGTTTTTGGGTCACACCCGGTGACGCTCAGGGGTAACTCCTGGCTATTCGCTCAGAAGTTGCTCCTGGCAGGCACGGGGGACCATATGGGGAACCGGGGGATCGAACCGCGGTCTGTCCTAGGTTAGCGCAGGCAAGGCAGGCACCTTACCTCCAGCGCCACTGCCAGGCCCCCCTAGACTGGGATTTAAGTCATCTTGCAAGGTCCCTCTTCATGGCGCCTGGAATCCAGGTCCAAACCTGAGCAAGGACGTTCCCAGTTCCCTGCAGCTCTAGCTACTCTGGAAGGGCCTTATCCCCCCAACCCCCCCATCCCCAACCCCTGCTGCCACCACCCAAGATTCTCTCCCAGCTCTGCCCTACCAGTGTCCCTCTGCTTCCGGAGTTCCCCCTCACCCCGGGCCCTCCCCCTGGGAACTATTTACATTCCAGGGCTTCACCCCTCTGCATTTTTCACATAGTTGATCCCAGAGCTTGGCAGGAGTTGGGGAAGCCAGGGCTGACCCCCAGCTTGTCCAGGTAGGGCCGTCTGCAGGGCAGCGCCTGTGCAGCCAGACTTTGCGAGGAGGGGGAAGAAGGGGGTCACTCCAGGTGGGCCCCAGAGCAGGCATTTTTTTCTGTGTATCTTGACCTTCACCCCCACAGGGTAATAATCCCCCAGACCACCAGGAGGCAGACTGACAGCCTAGGCAGGCATTTTATTCCACCCCTACCCCATCCAGACAGAATAATCAATCCACCAGGCCACCTGGCCAGTCCACAAACCCAGACAGCCAAGAAAGTACACACACCCCCTCCTGAGTTTGCTTGGTGGCTCACAACACCCTTTTCGTTTTTGGGCCACATTGGGACATTCAAGGGTCATCCTTGGCTCCGCCTTCTGAAGTTGCTCCTGGCAGGCTCAGGAGGACCCTAGTGGATAGCTGGAATCTTATTCGAAGATGGAGCCCACATGCAATGCAATCCTAAAGCCCTACCTGCTGTGCCATTGTTCTGTCCCTCACACCCCCCCTTTGAAGAGGTGGGGTCAAAATCCCCCACTGGTCAGCTCCTGAGGGCTGGAGACAGCACCACCCCAGGGTGTGGCCCCCAAACAAAAGTCTGGCTGGGCCCTCGGGGGCGTGGCCGGCTGCAGGGAGAAGCCACTTGCCCAGCCCAGGATTCCCTACCCAGGCGCCCAGAGAGTGACCAAGGCAGTCTGGCCGCTCCCCTGCACGGGGAAAGTACTGCCTTGGCTGGCCAGAACCTTTGCTCTGAGCTGGCTCTGCTGGTTCCGGTGGGCGGAACCGATTGAGAAACTAGAAGAAACCACCTGCAGGTCCTGGGGTGTCCACAGCCCCTTTCCTTCCTTTGCCTCAGTATCCCAGGTACTTGTTGAGCCCAGAAACAGCTCGACCGGACCTGAGGAGTAGGGCATTTGTCTTTCACTCAGTACAGATCTGGGTTCGACCCCCAACTTCCCATATGGTCCCCCAACCCCCCAGCCTGTCGGGGCAATTTCTGAGCAAAGAGCCAGAAGTAACTCTTGAACATTGCTGGGTGTGCCCCCACTCCAAAAAAAAAAAAAAAGGAAGGAAGGAAAGAAAAGAGCTTGACTGAAAGAAAAGAACAGAGCTTGACTGACTGACCAGTCCTGGAAAACTTCTAGAAAGTGAGCACCAGCAGCGGTGGGTGGGTGGGTGGGTGGGTGTTGGATGTGGGCCCAGTCCTGCCTACCTGGCCTGTTTTAAGGCCCTGCATTTGGTCCCCAGCACCCCATAATAATCGCCAGTCACAAGAGTGATGTGTAAGCAAGCCAAGCTAGTGCATCTGTCTGTCCACGTGTCTGCAGGTGTCCCCTCCACCCTCAACATTTGTTTCCCCAAATACCCAGGCAGGGGCACGAAGTGGTGTTTGGGGAGATGCCTCAGTTTCCCTGACTCCTGCTGGCTTCTGCTGTGTGCGACCTTTCTAGATCAACGAGCAGAGTGCTGGAGTGATAGCACATTGGGGAGGGCGTTTGCCTTGCATGCAGCCGACCCGGGTTTGATCCCCAGCAATCCATAGGATCCCCTGAGCACAGTCAGGAGTGATTCCTGACTTAAGAGCCAGGAGTGGGGTCCGGAGAGATAGCACAGCAGTGTTTGCCTTGCAAGCAGCCGATCCAGATCCTAAGGTGGTTGGTTCAAATCCCGGTGCCCCATATGGTCCCCCGTGCCTGCCAGGAGCTATTTCTGAGCAGATAGCCAGGAGTAACCCCTGAGCATCGCCGGGTGTGGCCCATAAACCAAAAAAAAAAAAAAAGAGCAAGAGTAACCCTTGAGCGCTGTCGGGTATGGCCCCCAAAAAACGAAAATTAGAAGAGTGGTGGGGACTCTTCAGGGGCCCCATGACCCCCTCCCAGTAGGGGTCTGTAGGAGTGCAGACCTCACAGGGCCTTGTCTTTCCCTACAGACTGTGGAGCATGGATTCCCACACCAGCCCAGCGCTCTTGGTTATAGCCCAGCCCTGCGCCTGCTGGCCATTGGCACCCGGTCAGGGGCCGTCAAGCTGTATCCTTCTCCTGTGCCCCTTGGGAGAAGCCGAACCACCCCGCAATTGGCAGAAGTCACAGCACGAGGCCCCTCTTGGAAGCTCTGGGGAGGGGGGTGTCCTGTCTCCTCTGCCCGCTCACCCCACCTGCATTGAGCAGCGAGTTTCTGCTTGAACTGGGTGACCTGGGCCGGGTTAGAGGTGCAGTTTGTTTGTTGTTTGGAGGTGACACCTGACCATGCTCAAGGGATCCCAAGGGAATGCCAGGGATTGAACCCAGGTTGGCCACATGCAAGGCAAGTGCCCTCCCTGCTACACAGTGGCTCCAACTGCTGGATCCTCTGATCACAGTGTTGGTTTGCCCACTGAGGATAGATCCCAGTACACATCCACTGTTTTTCCCCAGCACCCCAAAATCCGGTTTATGGCTGGTGGAACCCTGGAAGGTTCCAGAAGGTCACCCCCTATTGGTTCTGTAGCTGGCCAGGTGAAACTTCAAGTCTTGTATCCCCCCTCCCAGACTGGCCCAGACTTAGGGGACAGCCAGCAGGCCTTCTCCTCCCTTTGGGAACCCCCATCCCTCTTAGCAACCTTTACAACCAAGGTTCTAGGGCCACAGCTTCAGGCTCCCTGTGTCTCCCACGGGTGGGAGGTGCCCTCCCCCTATGGGGAGAAACCCATTTCTGCAGCTTTTCCTGAACTGAGGTCCCCAGCTATGGCGCCCCAGGAGTGGAGTTCATGGGGCTGCATCGAGAGAACAATGCGGTGGTGCAGATCCATTTCCTGCCCAGCCGGGTGAGCCCCTCTGCCCCCATCTTCCAGCAAGGGTACCTGGGTGACGGGGAAGGTGTCTTGCGGGTGAAGGTGGTCTTTGAAGCAGCACCCTGGGCTCCCCTCCACACATTGGTTTGGCTGAGGGTCCCCTGCCCTGTACCTGTGTCCTCCAGTGCCAGCTGGTGACGCTGCTGGATGACAACAGCCTGCACCTGTGGAGCTTGAAGCTCAGGCAGGGGGTGTCGGAGCTGCAGGAAGATGAGTGCTTCATGCTAAAGGGGACCCCCGGGTAAGTGAGGCTCCTCCCTCTAACAGTGCTAGATGTTCGAATACACCCAGGTTTCTCTGGCCCAGCCTCCTTGCAGCACAAATCCCTTTGCTATGTGCCCCGTATTGGTAGAAAAAAAAAATATCTCCAACCATCGGGCCAAAACAAGAGCATGGTGGTAGTGCTACACCGGGTTCGATCCTCAACATCCCATAGGGTTCCCTGAGCCTGCCAGATGTAGTTTCTGAGCCAGTAGGAACCCCTGAGCGCTGAAATCAGAAAGAAAAGAGGGGCCAGAGCAATAGCAATAGTACAGCGGGGAAGGCATTTGCCTTGCACACAGCTGACCGTGGTTTGATCCCTGACATCCTATAGGATCCCCCAAGCCTGCCAGGAGTGATTCTTGAGTTGCAGAGCCAGGAGGAACCCCTGAGCATTGCCGAGTTTGCCCCCCCAAAATGCAAACAAAATAGACCATGATTTGTGGTGGGAGTGTCTGTGACCTGGCCAGCACCCCCAGTTGACGGACAGTCGCTGTTGCTGGCAGGGCTGCCCCCAGTGCCACGCAGATCACCGTGGTCCTGCCGCACTCATCGCAAGAGCTGCTGTACCTGGGCACCGAGGGTGGCACCGTGTTTGTGGTGCAACTGATGGACTTCCGGACGCTGCAGGAGCAGAGCGTGGGACCAGAGGCAGTGCTGCAGTGGTGAGTGGCACAAGAGACACAGCGCCCCATGGCTCCCCAACCCCCAATCCAAACATGCAGTGAGCATTCGGGTGCTGGCAGCAGGACTCCTGGCAGCCTGTGGCCTCGTTTCCAGGTGAAGAAACTGGAGCCAAAGATGAAGCTTCCCCCGATCTGCCTTGGCAGTTCTTAACACCTAGGGACCCTGGACTTGCCCTGGTGGCTGGAACAGCTGTTTTGCTGTTGGGGGATACAGTTCCAACATTGTAGACCCGGGAGAAGTTCCACCTGAGCGTACCCTGAAGTCTGGGGTCTTGAACCAGGGCTTAGGGGTGTTTGGGGCACATTGGATGACTCAGTCTCTGCATTCTGAGGGGCACGTAGGTGGTTGGGGTGCCAGTGCCTACCCTTGAGGGTCTGTTGGCAGCTGAGAACCCATAGGGCTGGTGGTCCCTGGGAGACAAGGTCTGGGCAGACCTGGGTTTGATCTCCAGCATCCTGGACAGTCCTCCAAGCCTGTCAGAGTGATTCCTGAGCGCAGAATCAGGAAATAACCCCTAAGCATAGCCAGGTGTGTCCCCAAAATAAAACAAAAATGTGGGGGGAAGAATTAACACCAGACTGACTTGGTATAACTTTGTCCTGTGCTCATGGGCCCCATACTTCTGGATTTTACCTACTTCCTAGGGTAGCGTCTCTGGAGTTCCCCAATGTGTGTCTTGGACACATCCCTTGGTTTCTGTGGTCACTGTGGTATTCTGGCGTCATTAGTGCTCATATACTCCTGTCCACAGGCTGCCCGAGGAGGCTCGTCAACGGCGGGTGTTTGAGACGGTGGAGGCCCTACAGGAACACCCCCGGGACCCCAACCAGATCCTCATCGGCTACAACCGGGGCCTCATCGTCCTCTGGGACTTAAAGGCCCGCCGTGTGCTCTCCCATTACCTCAGCAGCCAGGTAGGAGTGTGTCCTGGCCTGTAGCAGCTAAGGGGTGGGGGGACACACCTAGGCTCTCCAGACTGCCCCCTACTTTGCGGGGGCACCTCCCACACTCTTCCCCATGTGACCCCACAGCAACTGGAGAATGTAAGCTGGCAGCGGGATGGCCGCCTGATTGTCAGCTGCCACTCGGATGGCAGCTACTGCCAGTGGCTTGTGTCCACAGATGCCCAGTCCCTGGAGCCCGTGCAGAGCTGCATGCCCTACGGTCAGTGTCCGATATCCACACAGGGCCCACTTTCGTGGAGTACCCCTCTCAAGGCCCTGAGATGGAGCCCCAGAGGCTCGGCCCCAGACCTCAAAGCGGCCTGGTCAACTGCCTTTCCCTCCCACCCCCCAGGTCCTTTTCCATGCAAAGCTATAACAAAGATCTTCTGGCTGACCTCGAAGCAGGGGTAGGTAGTGGGCAAAACCCCTTCCCCTTTCAGCACCTTCGGGTAGGCAGAGACACAACCTAGTAAGGGAGGTTGGCTCAGCCCCCCAAGTGCACCCTCCTCCCTGCCTTCTGGAAAGACAGTGAGGATCACCTAGCTTTTCGTTTTGTTTTGAGGCCACACCTGGTGATGGTATTGCTCAGGGGTTTGTCCTGGCCCTATGCTCAGAAATGGCTTCTGGCAGTCTTGGGGGACCTTATAAGATGCCAGGGATCGAATCCGGGTTGGCCGTGTATACAAGGCAAATGCCCTCCCTGCTGTGGTATTTCTCTAGCCCTCACCGGCTACTTGTTCTGTTCTAGATCTTGAAGCAAAATCTTACAGGAAGCTATAGTATATGTCCAGAAAAGGGGTGGGGACTCCCAGGCTGAAGCAGAGGTCGCCAAGACCCCAGAAATCCTCCCCCTCCAACTGTGGGTCTCCACCTCGCCCCAAAGGGAGGATGGTCCAACAGAACTGCCAACTCAGCCTGGGACTGTCCTGGGATAGGGCAGGAGGATCTGCTTGGGGCCCAGCCCACCCCCACACTCCTCTTTGCTGCAGGTCCCCCTTCACCATCTTCCAGGGCGGCATGCCTCGGGCCAGCTATGGGGACCGCCACTGCATCTCCGTGGCCCACCAAGGCCAGCAGACGGCCTTCGACTTCACCTCCCGAGTCATCGATTTCGTGGTCCTGGGCGAGGCTGACTCTGCAGCAGGTAAGGCCATCTCGGGTACGGTCAGAAGTGCTGGCTCCATATATGTTCACTAGCGCTCCTGGTCTCTGTCTCTTTCTTTCTGTACTCCATACCTCCCTCACTTAGTGCCACCAAGGCCCACCACTGCCCCCAGTGCCAACCCTAAGTTCTCTGCTTCTCCCTGGCTCTGATGGGCCTAGCACCTGGGGTGCATTTCTGGTTGCCTGTGGCATCCACTTGGCTTAGCCAGCGGGTCTGACCTGCACACCCACAGAGTTGGATGTAGGGCGTCTGTGTGGGCTTGCCCTGAGCTTCTTCTTGGAGCTCAGCCAGGATAGCAAATCCTGAGCCGGTCTCAGAAATGTCGACCAGGCCAGGAAGGCCCCGTCTCCAAATGACTCCCACCTGGCTAACCCCCTGGCCTGTGGGTGAGGATCTAATCTGAGCTCTCAGGCCTCACCCTGACCACTTGTCTGGACTGCCTGACCCCTGACGCTGGGATGCCTCCAACTTCCTGTCACTTCCTCTGCGTCCTCTCCAAGATAGCCATGTCATCAGCAGACACCGACACTTGTTTTTCCTCATTCCTTTCCAATCCTCGGGCCTCTTATTTCCTGTCTTACTGCTATATGCACTCCAGAGGAATGAGCAAATGCTTGAAAGGAGTTGGGAGGGGGCCGGCGGCCGTGCCTGAGAAAGCTGCTGGTTTCTCCTGTTGAGTCAGGGATTAACTGTAGAACCTTATAGTCAACTTGGAGAGGGCCCTCTTCGTGCAAGATCACGTCATGGGATCTGTGCCACTTGGTCATGATGTAGAATTACTTGGTTATGGGCTGCTCATGGTTTGGTGCTCAGTGGAATGACCCTGAGCTCCTGTGTGCAGATCCTGTGGTGCTCCAGGGAGTTCTTGATCTGCATTGTCACCTTTTGCAGCTTGATTTTCAGATTTAGGTTCCCAAGCGCAATCTGAGAGCATCCAACTACGAGGTAGCTGGGAATGGGGCTCCCTGCTTCCCCCTAGTGCCTGTCTGTCTCAACTCACCCTTGCCTGTTCTCCCCTAAGCCTTTGATGACCCCTCTGCCCTGGTGGTACTGGCGGAGGAGGAACTGGTGGTGATCGACCTACAGACAGCCGGTTGGCCTTCGGTGCAGCCGCCCTACCTGGCCTCCCTGCACTGCTCGGCCATTACTTGTTCCCACCACGTGTCCAACATCCCGCTGAAGCTGTGGGAACGGATCATCGCTGCAGGAGCCCGGCAGAACACACACTTCTCAGGCATGGTAGGTCCAGCCCAGTCCTGCCCACTCGCAGCCCATTGGTGGAAGCAGTTCTGGCCTGCCCCTAAAACTAGTACCTCTCACCTCTTCTCTAGCCATGGCCCATTGTGAAGACCTCAGCCTAGTGTCAGCCTACCCCTAACATTAACCCTGCCCACCCCACCCTGTGGTCCATTTGTGGTGGCACCAGCCTGTTCCTTATTGCTCTTACCCATAACAGTAGCCCTGTCCACTTCTTGGCCTTGTTTTCTTTTTTGGGGGGCCACCTGGTGACGCTTAGGGGTTACTCCTGGCTATGTGCTCAGAAATCCCTCCTGGCTTTGGGGACCATATGGGACGACGGGGGAATCAAACCACGGTCCGATCTAGGCTAAGATTGGCAAAGCAGGCGCCTTACCGCTTGTACCACTGCTCCGACCCCACCTTGTGGCCTTATGTAGGCATGCCCATTGGTGGAGGGCTAAAGGGATAAGCCTGTCCCTAACATTAGCCCCACCCACCTTCCCTAGGCCTGGCCCATTGACGGAGGTACCAGCCTGGCCCCACCGCCGCCTCAGAGGGATCTGCTGCTCACTGGGTAGGTGACCCTGCTTTCTGCTGGCCGAAGGGAGGGTTTGGGGGAACCTCCGGCCTGGCCGCACGCTTGCTCACAACCACAGGACTCTGGCCCCCCAGGCACGAGGATGGCACGGTGCGCTTCTGGGACGCCTCCGGGGTCTGCCTGCGGCTGCTGTACAAGCTGAGCACTGTGCGGGTGTTCCTCACGGACAGCGAGCCCAGTGACAGCACCCCAGCACCTGGCGAGGATGAGTGGCCCCCACTGCGCAAGGTCAGGCTGGAAACCCTAGAATGGGGTAACGAGGTGGGGCTGGAGGGGCCACTCAAGGCTGCCCTCTCCCGTGCCAGGTGGGCTCCTTCGATCCCTACAGTGACGACCCCCGCCTGGGCATCCAGAAGATCTTCCTCTGCAAATACAGCGGCTACCTAGCTGTGGCCGGTACAGCAGGGCAGGTAGCAGGCTTGGGGAGATGGAGAGGGGGTTAGGGAATGCTCCTGGGCAGGAGGACGGTTGGGATCTGAGGGCAAGGGAGCAGCGTTCACCCACCCCAGGTCCCCCGGGGCAGCCTCTGCCCTGCGGGGCACATGACTTCAGCCCACGAGTGGAGGCTGGGGGTGAGGCCCAGAGCTTGGAGCATGTTGGGCAGCGACTTGGGTCCCCACTCGGGATGCCTTGATGCCCGCACAGGTGTTGGTGCTGGAACTCAACGACGAGGCAGCCGAGCAGGCGGTGGAGCAGGTGGAGGCCGACCTGCTGAGAGACCAGGAGGGCTACCGCTGGAAGGGCCACGAGCGGCTGTGTGCACGCCCAGGGCCCGTGCACTTCGAGCCGGGCTTCCAGCCCTTCGTGCTGCTGCAGTGCCAGCCGCCGGCCGTTGTCACCTCGCTGGCCCTGCACTCCGAATGGCGGCTTCTGGCCTTTGGCACCAGCCACGGCTTCGGCCTCTTTGACCACCAGCAGCGGCGGCAGGTGTTTGTCAAGTGAGCAGCCCCCCCTGCCCTTAGGGTGGGGTGGTGGAAGGGCACCCTGCAGTGACCCATTGGGCCTGGCCAGCAAGCAGGTGCCGTGACCCCTTCCTGCTCACCACTACAGGTGCACACTACACCCCAGTGACCAGCTGGCCATGGAGGGTCCCCTGTCCCGTGTGAAGTCGCTGAAGAAGTCCCTGCGCCAGTCTTTTCGCCGCATGCGCCGCAGCCGTGTGTCCGGTCGGAAACGGCGCCCAGCGGGGCCCCTGGGAGAGGTGAGTTTGAGATCCCTAGCTTTCCACTTCCTCCAGAAAGGCCACAGTCAAGCTAGGGGGAGCTGCCCCAGACAGATCAGAGCAGAAGCCAGGAGCAAGGAGCATTGGCGGGTGCAGCCTAGCAGTCTGGTTCAGTGCGGGCACCGTATCCTTGAGGTTTGGCACTGGCCTGTCTTGGAACCCCGCCCCTCCTGACCTCCACTTGGGAGGTCTTGCCCAGAAGGAAGGGGGAGCCCAGACCCTGTCCTGAGCCCAGTCCTCCCCCAGGTACCCGAGGGGGGCAACCGTGCCGAGCGCACAGGCCTGCAAAACATGGAGCTGGCGCCGGTGCAGCGCAAGATCGAGGCCCGCTCGGCCGAGGACTCCTTCACTGGCTTCGTCCGCACCCTCTACTTTGCTGATACCTACCTGAGGGACAGTGAGTGGTCAGGCGGGGCAGGCGGTGCCTCCACTTGTTCTCCATTATCTCTTCTTGTCCGTCCTCCTTCCCTGTCCTCCTTCACCCTCGTCCTCCCTCCTCCCTATCTTCCATCCCTGTCATCCACCTTTATTCCCCATCCTCCACTGCTCCTCTTTCTCCCTCCTGTACTCCCTCCCTTGGCCACTCCCCTTTGTAAGTCGAAGCCTCACTTCCCCAAAGTGGTGGCGAGTTTGGAGCGATCATAGATCTGCAGGGACCCCCTGGGTGCGGAAGACTCCCCTAGCTGGGTGGAACTGAATGGGCAGGGCTCAGAGAACTCCCCCAGTTTCATCTCTCAGAGGGGGAAACTGAGGCGGGCTGGTCCCTGGGGCAACAGAGCCCGGGAGGCTCCGTGGCATCCCACTTCTCAGAGTCATCCACCTTGGCCTCCTGGCAGGCTCCCGCCATTGTCCCTCCCTATGGGCTGGCACCAACGGGGGCACCATCTACGCCTTCTCCCTGCGTGTGCCCCCCGCGGATCGCAGGATGGACGAGCCCGTGCGAGCAGAGCAGGGTGAGTGGGGGCCGGTGTGAAGGGCAGGGTTAATGGGGACACTGGGGTGGGTCTAGAGCCGCCTGCCCACCTACTGCTCCTCCTCCTGTAGCTAAGGAAATTCAGCTAATGCATCGTGCGCCCGTGGTGGGCATCGTGGTGCTGGACGGACGCAGTGTGCCCCTGCCTGAGCCCCTGGAGGTGGCCCATGACCTGTCAAAGAGCCCAGACATGCAAGGCACCCACCAGCTACTCGTGGTGTCTGAGGAACAGTTCAAGGTGCACTGCGGGGGGATAGGGTGTCTTCTAGGCATCTGGGCATATCACTGATGTGAATGGTACCCAGGGCACAGGAAAGGGCAGGGAACTGAGAGTGGGCACTGTTGTGTGGGAGGAACAGGAAATGCAGGAATTGGGGCTGGAGTGATCGGCTAGGGGTAAGGTGCTTGCCTTGTGCATGGCTGACCCAGGTCCAGCCTTTGGCATCTGATATCCGATATGCCAGACGCGAATCCTGAGTACAAGGTCAGGATAAACCCTGAGCATTGCCAGGTGTGGCCACTCCCCCAAAAAGGAAGGATTGAAATGCAGGAAGGGAGGAAGGAAATGCAAGGAGAGGAGGGAAATCGGGGCCGGGCGGTGGCGCTAGAGGTAAGGTGCCTGCTTTTGCCTGCGCTAGCCTAGGACGGACCGCGGTTCGATCCCTAGGTGTCCCATATGGTCCCCCAAGCCAGGAGCGACTTCTGAGCGCATAGCCAGGAGTAACCCCTGAGCGTCACCGGGTGTGGCCCAAAAACCAAAAAAAAAAAAATAAAATAAAGAGGAGGAAAAGAAGGAAAGGGAGGAGGAGAAAGAAAAGAAAGAAAATAAGGAAATGCAGATATGGGAGCTCTGGGTCACACCACAGGACTCCTTGTCCACCACTGGGAATGACCCAAAATCAAAAGGAAGAAAATGCAGACGAGCAGAGGATTGTGGGTCCATGAGAGACACCTCCACCCCAGATGTCAGCCGCTAACCTGGCCCTGGTGCCCCCCCACCACCACCACCAGGTCTTCACACTGCCCAAGGTGAGCGCCAAGCTGAAGCTGAAGCTCACGGCCTTGGAGGGCTCCCGGGTACGGCGCGTGGGCGTGGCCCACTTTGGCAGCTGCCGGACTGAGGACTATGGGGAGCACCACCTGGCCGTGCTCACCAACCTGGGCGACGTGCAGGTGGTCTCCCTGCCGCTGCTCCGGCCCCAGGTGCGCTACAGCTGCATACGCCG
>PVKC010034545.1:0-13677 GCA_004027635.1 Crocidura indochinensis
TCAGCTTCTTCTACCCTGGTGTTGAGATCATTTATTTTACCATTCAATTCATTTACTGAGTTTTTCAGGTCTGTTAGTTGACATGTTATTTCAGTTTGGAGTTTTGTGATTTGTGTCAACATATTTTCTTGGTTCTTATTAGTGTTCTGCTCAACTCGGTCCATGGTTTCTTTGAGTTCTTTGAGCATCTTCCATATTGCTTTTCTAAAGTCCTTATCTGAGAGATTGATTAGTTCGTTGGTCATTATCTGGTCATCAGAATTGTCATCTTCGTTCTCTATGTCTGACACTGGCCTGCGCTGTTTCCCCATTGTCACACTAGAATTGTGTGTTTTTCTATGTGTTGCGGTGGTATTCATTGGGTAGATGATGTGCACAGCCGGACACCTCTGGTTCTAATCTTTCTGGGTGTATTGATTATCCTACAAGTGAGTGGAGTCTTCCGTGGATGAGGCCTCTGAGAGGATCAAATCTTGGGCCTAGGCTTACAGCAGAGAAGACAATCTAGAGAGAAATACTGGGTTTCTATGATCCAGCACAGTCCTTAGTGTGTTTTTTTTCCCCTTCTTGTTGCATTGATGTGCTATCCTTAGAAAGAGTGCTCGGCTGTGGAGCGAAGCAGAGCGGCCGTGCTCTTCTGCAGCCTATTATTAGCCCACTCCCAGTAGGTCCGGAGGTCAGCAGAGGACAAAGAAACACAAAGAAAAGACAAGACTTACAGTTCTTAGCAGTCTACCCTACTGGGCAGGCGTGGATATGGAGAAATTCCCAGGCTGACGTCACAATCAGGGGACCTTGTTTTGCAGAGTACTTGGGATAGCTGGTTTTCAGTCTAATGAGGTATTCCTGGGTGTTTCGCCCTAGGCTAGACCTCTGGGAGAGCGAGTCTTTTTCGGGCCAGTTGGTCCACTCCCAGGAGGTCCGGAGGTCAGTGGAGGACAAAGAAACACAAAGAAAAGACAAGACTTACAGTTCTTAGCAGTCAACCCTACTGAGAAGGCGTGGATACCCTGTGGGCCATTTCTATGCATATTTTAGTATTCAACTTTGCTTTAGGTAATAATACTCTCTAGGGAACCCTCTCTAAATTATAAATAATAATTATTAAATAAGCCATCATTTTAAAAATAGCTTATATGAAAATTCGGATATGGAATTTAGCTTTATTACATAGCTAGCTGAAAGAAATTTTAGGGAAACAAAAATATTGTGCCAAATTTTCAGTAATTTGCATTAATGGGGAAAAGTAGAATTTTTAAAAAGTCAGCAGTCATTGAATATAATCCAGTAAGGTTAAATGATAGATATCTTTGTTTTTCATTTGATCACAATTATGATTTTTACATAGAGCTTTGCTAACATTGTTGGGCTTGTAGTTAGATCCTATATAAAGCTCAATAAGATCCATTATTTGTACATTGTTTTATTTAGTTATACTATTTCAGTAGCTTTAAAAGTGGGAGGCATGGATTTGTTGACTAGATGATCTTGCACAATATTTGGAAGACAAAATAAATAACTTGAGAGTTTAGGGAAACCATTCTGTAAGAATAATTAAAAGACACTTCTGGGGGCTGGAGTGGTGGCACAAGTGGTAAGGCTTGCCCACACTAGCCTAGGACAGACCGACCGCTGTTTGATTCAGGCATCCCATAAGCCAGGAGCGATTTCTGTGTGCATAGCCAGGAGTAACTCCTGACTGGTGTGTGGCCCAACCCACCCCCCAAAAGACAATTTTGTTTAGAATTGTGGTATTAGTGACCATTGTCTAAGAACTAAGTTTATAGATTGGTGCTATGTAGAAAAATGATACACACTAATATATATATATTGATCTGTTTTTAAAACAAATACTATTTAAACTGCTTAAATGAAAAAATATATTAATAAAGTTGTGTTTGTTTAATTCAGTAATGAATCTGGAGTTGCTGACATCCTATTTAGATACCTGACTACTTTTCTCTCTTTTGCTGAAATTTATGTTATTTTTAATTGTCAGATTTAGAGGACAGATTTAAACAAATATTGTCTGATAATACTTGGAAGCTAGATAAAACTATTTTTAATCAACATAACCTTATAACTTTTGGGGCTTCAAAGTTATGAAATATTCATCATTTATTATTACATTGCTTAACTTGTTCTTATATTTTAAGAGTCTAGCTCTGTACCACTCCTTATGACCTTATAATCACTACTTGCATTTATAAGAAAAACTTCATTGTTTTATTGTTAATAGTTGTTAATGAAGACTAAAATATGTTGGAATTTGTGTTTGAAATAAAACACACAAAAGATTAAAAGCTCTTTCTTGATATTTTTTTAGAGAAGAAATTACAACTCTATGATCAATTTATATTTCTTTATACTCCTTACAGTTTCATTTACCTACACTTCAAATGTCTTAGAACAAAATATATTCTAATAGTTTAAATGTATTAGAAGAGAGTTAATGATGATCATTGGCTATGTATTACGTAGGTTTTTTTATTTGCAAAGTAATTTAAAATTTTTCTGAGTCATTATTTTGAAATAGACCCATGGACTGATGATTTCTCATTTTCAGAAGAAGAATATAAAATCTTGATTGATCAGATAATACTAGAGAGCTAAATTATGTGTATTCTGACTTATTCTGTTTCTCATTATAAGATTCTGCCTTTTTTTTTTCTTTTTTGGTTATTTTGGTTTTGTACCTAAGGGTGCAGAAGAATGGAAATCACTGTCCAACTGTCCAGAAATCTAGTAGGAGGAGGAAAGGGCCCCACAAGTACACCCCAGAAGGGCTGAGGTATATGTAGCTACCTGAGGGGTTGAGGAGTGTGTGTGTGTGTGTGTGTGTGTGTGTGTGTGTGAGTGATGGGTGGCGTGTAGAAACTAGGATGGAACCCCTTACCCCTTTTCTTGAGACCAGCTCTACAGAGACATCACCACACACACACACACACACACACACACACACACACACACGGAGGGAGGGAGGGAGAGAGAGAGAGAGAGAGAGAGAGAGAGAGAGAGAGAGAGAGAGAGAGAGAGGAGAGGAGAGGTCTGGCAAGTTACTTTATTGTTCCCATCCCCAGCTTTCTTATCTATAAAGCAGAAATGGGAGACCACTGTGAAATAACTGGAGACATCAATGTTATGGGTGAACAGCAATGAAAGGCCAGCCCCTGTATGTGGGGGCCTGAATTCAGGTTGTCCAGGAAAAAATTTGGCCTTTGCAGTGGAAAGTGGACTGATTCTACTTTTCTGGGTTTCCATTAGATGCTGAGAAAAATGAGCTGTTTATTAGAAAAATGAAAGGAACTATCAGATCTTATCAGTGGGGTCAAATGTAAAATCTTTTTCTCTTGTCATTTTAACTTAATAACTTTCCAACTCCAGAGAATCATATAGCATTGCACAGTGAATTGTGTTTATCATTAAAAGAATTAATATATTTCATGATTATTCTTAGACATGAATCTGAGCCTGGACTTACTTTGAATTTTAAAAAGGAAAGGAAATTTTGCTCTCACAAAATATCATGATATTGTATGATCATTATTCATGACCTTTTCCCTATAGGTATGCTTTGAGTATGCTTTGATTACATCCATTTATGTATGTGCTCTTTTACTAGAAAACTTTCAAAAGTTGAATAGTAGCCTAATTTTCTATAGCAATGCTCTCTCTCTCTCTCTCTCTTTAGCATTGCTTAAAAGTTTTTGTTTGTTTGTTTTGTTTCAGCTCTTAGACTTTTCTATCTAATTTCCCTGTATTTAAATCCACTGGAGCCCAGGACTAAAATTAGTGGCCTAGTTCTACTGCTGTCCACCAGGGGCCAGCACTCACCCCTGTTCTCCTAAGGGCATTCTGTTTCTGTCTAGTATGCGGTAGTCTCTCCCCTTATCTCATTAATATACTTTAATATACTATATTAAATAAATATGTAATCTATCTCTGACTAATAATCATTAAAATATTGACATGTTTAATTTGGTTAGGCTGTAAATTTACAAAGTTGAATACAATATTTGTAATAAATTCTTAATTCCATGATATTTATGATTTCTTTTTTTCTTTCTTTCTTTCTTTTTTTTTTTTTTTTGTTTTTGGGCCACGCCCGGTAACGCTCAGGAGTTACTCCTGGCTATGTGCTCAGAATTCGCTCCTGACTTGGGGGGCCATATGGGACGCCAGGGGATCAAACCATGGTCCATCCTAGGCTAGCGCTAGCAAGGCAGACACCTCTAGCGCCACCACACCGGCCCCTATATTTTATTTTTTTCTATTTAGGGGATATTCCACTTAATTTTTAGCAAATGTTTCAAATTAAGGAAATGCTTATACAACATAATTAACAGTTATAGTTATTCATATAAGGTGATTATTCTTTTTGTTCAGTGAATTTTTCATTACAAAAGTATTACTGTGGGGTCCTGAATTCTGAACAAGGAGGAACCCCATTTTGTAAAGACCATGTAACAGGCTTCTCTAATACTCTGAACAAGGAGGGATGCCATTATGTAAGGACCACATGTTGTAAGCCACATGTTAGACTTTCTCAAGTCATTAACACTGCCCCAAGCTACCTGGCTATACCAGGTAGCCTATTTGGAAAGGACACAAGGGGCCAGACAACAACAGCCAATCATTTTAAAGACCATCAGAAGCTAGAATCTCCCTAAATCCTCTCTATATAATCTGATTTGCGACCATGGGCGTGTTTGTCTGGCAGATGGCCCTGGTAGGCCAGTTTGGGGCTTGTGGCTGACAAACAATGTTTTGTTAAGATTTACTCCAATTCTTCCTGAAGACACCTTTAGTTTCAATGTCCTGGAGTGTTTTACCTACATGTTGTTCTATATATCTTCTGGTTTCAGGTCTGATATCAAGGTCTTTAATCCATTTGGATTTGACCTTGGTGCATGGTGTTAGCTGGGGATCTGAGTCAGCACTGTCTAAACAAATTGAAGCAAAGATACATAAATGGGACTATAGTAAGCTGAGAAGCTTCTGCACCTCAAAGGAAGTATGCCTAGGATACAAAAACCACCCACAGAATGGGAGAAGCTATTCACTCAATGCCCATCAGAGAAAGGGCTAATACCTAAGATATACAAGGTACTGACAGAACTTAATAAGAAAAAAAATCTAACTCCATCAAAAAATAGGGAGAAGAAATGAACAGATGATTTCTCAAAGAAAAAATATAAATGGCCAAAAGGTACATGAAAAAAATGCTCCACCTAGTCATCAGCGAGAGGCAAATCAAAACAACAATGAGGTACCATCTCACACCACAGAGACTGCCACACATCACAAAGAACAAGAACAATCAGTGCTGGCAGGGATATGGAGAGAAAGGAAAGGAACTCTCATTCACTGCTGGTGGGAATGTCCTCTAGTTCAGCCCTTAAGGAAAACAATATGGAGATTCCTTATAAAATTGAAAATTGAGTTTCCATACAATCCAGCTACACCACTCCTAGGGATATACCCTAGGTACACAAAAATCCAATACAAAAATCCCTTCCTTATGCCTATATTCATTGCAGCACTTTTCACAATAGCCAGACTCTGGTAACAACCAAGATGCCCTTCAACAGATGAATGGCTAAAGAAACTATGGTACATATACACAATGGAATATTATGTAGCTGTCAGGAGAGATGAAATCATGAAATTTCCCTGTATATAGATGGATGTACATGAAATCTATTATGTGGAGTGAAATAAGTCAGAAGAAGAGAGGCACACAGAATAGTTTCACTCATCTATGGGTTCTAAGAAAAATTGAAGACATTGAGATTTGAGGGCCAGAAGGACCGGCTCAAGATATGAAGCTCTCCACAGAGTGGTGAGTGCAGTTAGAGAAATAGCTGAGAGCTATCATAATAGTATCAGTGAATGAGGGATGTAGAAAGCCTGCCTCGAATACAAGTGGGGTGGGGGAGGGAAGAGACGGGGGTATTGGTGATGGAAAAGTTGCATGGGTGAAGGGGGATATTCTTGTTACGACTGAAACCCAACTACAATTATGTTTGTAATCATGGTGTTTAAATAAATTATTTAATTCAAAAAAGATTACGATTTACTCCAATTGTTGGTTCTCGTCCTTTGACTCTGTACCCTAACAATTACTTTTTAATTTTTTTGATAATTTTTTTATTTAAGCACCTTGGTTACAAAAATGTTTATAGTTGGATTTCAGTTATCAAATGTATACCACTTTTCACCAATGTAATTTTCCTGCCACCAATGTTCTCCATCTCCCTCCTCCCACACACCCTTGCCTGTCCTCAGGACAAGCATTCTATTTCTCATTGTCATTGTCATGGTAGTTGTTAATGTAGTTATTTCTCTAACTGCACTCATCACTCTTTGTGATAAGCTTGATATCATGGGCTGGTCCTTCTGACCCTCATCTCTATTGGTCTGGGTATTATTACCATACTGTCTTTTGTTTTTCTTAAAACTCACAGATGGCTGAGATTATAATGCCTATCTCTCTCCTTCCTATTCATTTCACTCAGCATAATAGTCTCCATGTCTATGCATGTGTAGGCAAGTTTCATGACTTCATTTTCCCTAACAGCTGCATAGTATTCCATTGTATACAGTTCCTTTAGCCATTGATTGTTGCTAGGGATCAGGATTGTTTCCAGATTTTGTCTATTGTAAATAGCACTGCAATGAATATAGGAGTGCAAAGGGCATTTTTGTATTGAGTTCTTGTGCTCCTAGTGTAATATGTAGGAGTGGTATTACTGGATCATATGGGAGTGCAATTTCTAGTTTTTTGAGGAATATCCATATTTTTTCCTAGAAAGGCTGGACTAGATAGCATTTTCACTAGCAGTGAATGAGAGTGCCTTTCTGCTTGCATCCATGCCAACACAGAGACTGACATTACTTTTTCATAAAATCTCAGTACAATTAAATGCAGTACATTCTCACCCTTCTTGCTACTTTCATCTTCAGAGGCTCTTTAATGGTTCTTGAAGGCCATTGTCTATGAGCATGCAGATATAACTAGATGTCTATAAAGATTGATTCTCACATCTTGCAGAATAAGAAGCATCCTGATTTGAAATAAATTTGATAATGCTAGTCATTTGTTACAGATGGTTTTGGTGGGCCTGCTTTATAGTTAAAAAAAAAAGATACTTTATGGCCTGAACAGTGGCGCAAGCAGTAGGGCCTTTGCCTTGCACACGCTAACCTAGGATGGACCGGGGTTTGATTTCCCCGGCATCCCATATGATCCCCCAAGACAGCAGCGAATTCTGAGCACATAGCCAGGTGTGTCACGGGTGTGACTTCCCCCCCAAAAACAAACAAACAAAAAGATGCTTTATAGTGGTATAAAATCAAAGGCATTTAGTGAAGTATTTTGCTCTTGGCTCTTCCTTTTGTATGTGAAGAGTAAAATATTAAGGAAAGAAGATAAACCACCCTTTGTTCATTAAAATAATATAATTGAGCTAATTCCAGTCTACCCATTTAAATCTCTTTAAAATTGTTCCCATCAAGAAACAACTCACACAAGCTGGCATCCTTTTTGAGTGTAGTGGTAGAATGTCTTAGGTAAATCAAGTCTTTTGGATGCAAGTCTCAAGTTACTTCAGTTTGCTAATGGAGACAGTTGCCATTAGAGAACTGCATAGGCTCTGTGCATCAAGTATAAGGATTCCCCTGTAAAGTTTTTAAGTACAAACTCTAAACTTTTTTAATAGTTAATTCAGAATATTTAATACATTTATTAAAATATATAGACAAATATGGACCAACTTAAATCCACTACAGACGAGGCAATATAGAAAGTAGATTGACTTGATTAAATTATTATTATTATTATTATTTTGTTTTGTTTTTTTGTTTTTTTTGGGTCACAGCCGGCAGTGCTCAGGGTTACTCCTGGCTCCATGCTCAGAAATTGCTCCTGGCAGGCACGGGGGACCATATGGGGCACCCGGATTCGAACCGATGACCTTTTGCATGAAAGGCAAACACCTTACCTCCATGCTATCTCCCGGGCCCCTGAATTATTATTCTTAATTTTAGCAATTTGATTACCTGGATTGTAATCCAGTAAGAATAGTTAAATCACTTATTTTGAAACATTTTTTTCAACTCTAAACATTTTATTTGCAAACTTGTCATCCAAATAACGTTTTTTTGAAGATGATTTTTATAGGCGGTTCTTTTGGGCAGTTTTACAGTTTGGGGCCATGTAAATCAGAGTCTAACTAGGATTAACAGATCATTGGGCAACTATAGTGATTGTATTGAGCTCAATTCTGTGGGTGCTTAGGGCAAAAATCTTTTCCTTACTGGTAGTGAGTATTAAAAGATGGCACCAAGAGGATCGATAGCATCTACAAGTGCATAAAAACCTGTGAGAGAAAGCGCAGTGATATTACTTGTAGTTCAGTCTGGCTGTGTAGAGGAATTACAGATATTCATTATGAATGTAAGCATATGGTTTATTGTATTCAAATAAATAAATATTTGTTCAAATAAAATTTGAAAAGTATAATAAATGATATTCCAATGCTTATTTCAAACCACAGAAATTTACTGTGAATTTTTTTATTATTTAAGTCATGCTTATTTGATAATATTTACTATGATTTTGGTTTGACTTAAAAAGTAGATACATGTAAAATTATGAATTCAGTGGCACATGTAAAATGTTTTTGGTTAAACTGATTATGCTAATGCTATTTGTTAGCAACTTTTGAAAAATATTTTATATCCTTATTTGTTTTAAGACCTTTTGGAATGGTTATATTTTTTCTTTTCTTTTTTTATATTTTATTTAAACACCTTGATTACATACATGATTGTGTTTGGGTTTCAGTCATGTAAAGAACACCACCCATCACCAGTGCAACGTTCCCATCACCATTGTCCCAAATCTCCCTCCTCCCTACCCAATGGAATGGTTATATTTTTAATTGAGATGCTTATTTTATCTCTGTAAATAAAAAATATTCTTTTTTGCTAATGACCTGTGTTGATACTTGCAGGAAGAATGCTTTCTGAACCTTGAGGCTCCTATAGCAAGAGTATGTGGGTATGACACACCTTTTCCTCACATATTTGAGCCGTTCTATATCCCAGACAAATGGAAGTGCTATGATGCTCTAAGAAAAATGATCAACTATTGACCACACAGGTAAATAACACTTTTTGTATATTGAGAGAGCCAGTATATGTCTTTGACATTGAAGAAGAACTAAACAAGGAAGTAGTGGTTATTAGTGTGTTGTGTTAGGATGTATGTCAATCTATAGCACAAATGTGGGTTTCAGAAAAAAATAAAATTTATGGTAGTATAGTTTCATTTCATAGAAACAATACTGCGCATGTTAACTGATTTCTATAGAACAGATGCAAATGCATATATTTCATTGAATTCATGAAAATGCTGTTTTTGTAGTTTTGATTAAAAATGTCCCTAATCTTATTATTTCAACTCTTACTTATTTATATTTTTTATCAGCTTTTTGAACTTTTAATGGGGACATGTGTTACTCTTTGTTTAAATGACTCGTCATGCACCAAAAACTTCAGTGTAAACTCCAAGTTAACCTATAACATTCAAAATGTGCTTTTATCGCATCAGAAAATGGATTTATTAAGTAGGAAACATATTTATGGTGTAGGAACTTTTACTAAAAAAGTAAAAAAAAGAAGCAATCCCTCAAATGCAGCAATTCCCAGAACCTTTTTGAACAAGGGAATATTCTTATATTGGATAATGGATGATATTTATTCATTATTATCTAAGTCATGCTTATATGTTTCTTCAAGCAATGTTAATGCTGCTATTCTTGTCTATCAAAGATGAGTGCTTTTCAAATAGTTTTTAAGGTTTTAATAAAGGTATTGCTATTAATAATACTGATTTCTGCTTTACATTTTAACCTACATTGCCCAATATTTATAATAAAACACTTTGAAGAACCATGATCTTTTAAAGAAAAATGATAATGGCATCTGTATAACACAAACTATACTTGTTGAATATAGGAAATATTGTAGTTCCTGAAATCTGTCTTGGCAGCAAATATTGTAGCTCTTGAGATTTGTCTTGGCAGCAAAGCAAGCTCATTTTAGCCAGAGATAGCCATTTTGTGCAGAATGTCTCCATCTGCCACTATGATTTTGTGTTTTTGTTCTGTTCTGGGTAGTTGCAGATATAAATCAGGATCATCTGTCCTCATATTCCAGGTATTCTCTTAAAAATGCTCAGATATGATATATATCTTAAATCCATCAAATATCTATAAAAACAACTGACTTCTACAAGAAATCACAGTAAACTAGTTAAAGGGTTTTCTCACTTTTTATCATTTATTATACTAGCATAATAATTAGTATTCAATAATATAACTGCTTATTATATATAATAAATAAATATTATTAAGTATAACACATATCAGTTTCTTTCCATGTCTGATCAATAATGGACCATTATTGTGGTCAAATGCCTCATTGTCTTTTACATTTTTATTTATACTTTTATTATTTTGTATGCTTTGCTAGTGATTGAATCCAGGGGCCTTGTGTATGAAGCATGTCAATGGACCGTGGACACCATGGACATCCAGCCTGTGTTGCTTTTTAACAAGTACATAAAAAGTACATAGGCATTGCTTTTCAAATAAAAATATTTATGAGCATAAAAAATATTTAACTTGTCCTGAAAGTATGACAAAATAATAGCTCTTCTATGCCAAAAGTTGTATCTGAAATCTAAAAATTATTTCTACAATTGTCAATAATTATTATTTTCTTTTACAGAAACTGGAAGATCAAGACTGACATGGACAAATTTTTCTGAAATTTTTGTATTTCCTTAAACATATCTCTTCTTGAAAATAATTTTATGAAATGAACTATCTTAGGTATTGACCGGAAAGTGATTAGTTAGCCTTGACACATATGAATTATTCCCATTAAGAATTTTTAAAATGTTTGACATCGTAGATTTCTAAATTCCATGCCATTACACCTGTAAATATTAGGGGTTGGGATAATATTCAATAAAGCAAAACCATATTTCTTCAGAATGTGTGTCCTTTATTCTTCTTTAATTGAAACAATTTTTTGTTGCCAGGTCATTAAACATTAACTTTTAAGTAATAGGTTTTTTTGTAGTGAAATGTTTAGAAATGCTGTTTTGTTCATTATGTGGTATTATTTTATGTTGATGAAACGTTTGGAATATTTTTTCATATTTTTCAAATTTTTCCTTTTGTCTTAATACAGGCTGTTGATGGACTCAGGCATTTCTTCTCCAGACATTGCTGCAAGTCTGTCTTCATCCTTCTCTTTTTTTTGATTTAGGGAAATGGCTAGCATGAGCCTGATTCTGTTTCTTATTATACAACTCAGGCTTTACTTCTATGAGACTACTGCAAATGTGTCCTCACCTTCCCACCCCCCCTTTTTTTTTTAATTTAGGGAAATAGCTAACAGGAGTCTAATTCTGTTTCTTCTTTTACAGTCAGTAAGGTTTTGCAACAGTTTAATATTTTCATGGCTTTGATATATTGCAAGAAAATATTTTTCTGATGTTATTTTTTAAATACTTTTATTTAAAGAAAAATGCATCACATAGTTGACATAACTGATCATAATACATTTGTTTCAAGATAAGGGAAAGCGAAGTTATTGAAAAAACAGAAGGAAGAAAATAAAAAGGAAAACTAAAAAATAAAATGGGAGAAAAGAAAGAAGAAAAAGTTCAGTAGCAAGTATATTTGTGAAAATTATAGTATTCCCAATAAAGTCATCAATACAATAGTAGATAAGAGATAAAAATAATACAATAAAATGGTGTGTGTGTGTGTGTGTGTGTGTGTGAGTGTGTGTGTGTGTGTGTGCGTGTATGTGTGTGTTTGTGGTAGTTGTTTGCATAGGAACAGCACAATATGGGGGAAATAGAAAGGAAAAACCTTTGGTCTAAATACAGGGAGACCTTACCTATGAAGTATCCTAACATAAGACCTACTCCAGACTCCACATATACTAGGTTGTTTAACCCCAAAGTCTCTCTCTGTGGTCCCAGTAAAAGGTCTTCACAATCACGGTTGTTGCTTAAGTTTTCTTAGTAGTTATTGATCCTAGGTTTTGTATAGGTCCTATGTCAAAATCAGGGTGACTTGGAGCATCTTCTGGTTTCATCTCTCCATTAGGTGGCAATGCAGAGAACCTCCCCTGGAAGTAGATTGTTACTGTTATCAAGTTGCCAGGGTGTCATCTGAACCCACTGTGGAATAAGTTGATGCCCTGGGCAGCTACGGCCTTCCCTGGTAGAAGTTAGATTCCTGGTGCTGGTGTAGAAAACCTTGCTGTTTCTATAGATGAGATCCAAGGCTCAGGGATAAATGGTTAATGTCAGATCTTTTAAAGCCTAAGCCACTATGACACTTTGACAAGTGTTCAAGATGTAAGACCCCACTGCAATATAAGATGTATGAGCTATCTCTTAGATAAGAATTTGTTTGCACACATAAAATTTCCCCATTTTAATGTGTCTAAGCAAAAAGGAACAATGCCACATGGTACTACTGTTACATATGGAGGTAAAAATAACAGACCAAACAATCCCAATAATCTGGTTCTAACATGAACTCAGAACACTAGAGAAACTTATCTACTAGAATTCCCTACCCAAAAGATCCCAAAAAATGGGGGAAATTGCCGTTATATAGGAAGATAGACAGTAAGGAAAGACATTAAGGAAATACCTCTAAAGAAATATTCAAAGGAGATATACATGTCCCCTTTAAGTCTTTTGAAATAGTCTGGGGTGGAGGGGATAAAATCCAGAGCATAGCTTCAGCCTTTGATTTGGTCTTGTGGCATCTAAAAAATGACTCCCGGCAGCCACATATCAGAAATGTCCTTGAGCTATGGGCTTCTCAGAAATGGAATTTGGTAGTGAGCACCAGTCTACAGTTAAGGAAGGTATGGGAAAAGGAGCAGCTGAGAGCAAATTAGCAGCAGCAGTGGTGGTAGGACTGAAGGCGTGATAAGAGTATCTTTTTCACTTTGGGAGCTGGTTGGCAACTGGGTGAGTTAGGTGGAATATTCTAGTTCCTGAGACTTAAGAACTAAGGGTAAAAAAGGTTAATTGGGAGGAAATAACAGATTGGGGGGTGAGAGACTTAAGGGCTAGAAAAGAATGTGGAAGGTGGTAAGCAAAGGTGGGAAGGAGGGGTGATATATAATGGGGGAAGGACAACATAGACATATACAGATGGACATTAGACATTGAGGTGGCCAACACATACACTCATGCTAACACATGCTATCTGTGCTAACACATAGATACTGAGAATCAATCCATGTGTTACAGTTAAAAAGCTGACCCAGGGGGGCCGGGCGGTGGCGCTGCAGGTAAGGTGCCTGCGCTAACCTAGGACGGACCGTGGTTCGATCCCCCGGTTCCCCATATGGTCCCCCGTGCCTGCCAGGAGCAACTTCTGAGCGTATAGCCAGGAGTAACCCTTGAGCATCACCGGGTGTGACCCAAAAACCAAAAACCAAAAAAAAAAAAGCTGACCCAGGTGAAATGAGTACAAACGCTTAAAAAATACAAAGCTGGCAAGTCAGATGGAAAGGTTTTACATTTTCTAGGCCAATCATGATTGGTGAGGGTAAACTTTCCTGAAT
>PVKC010034546.1:0-13685 GCA_004027635.1 Crocidura indochinensis
CACCCTGATCCTACCCTGATCAGTGATTGGACCCTACTCTAGGGTGGGACCTGGCTTTCTGCCCCTACCCTAGGGTGGTACCTGACTCTAATGTATAAAAAAGAAGTCTGTGGAAGGTTTAGGGGGCTTTTTGGGTTGGAACTGATGCTGGGTCATTGGACCTCAGTTATTTCCACCGAATAAAGCTGATATTTCCACAAGTCTGACTCTCCGTGATCTGTTCACTCGCCGATTCACCTCAGAACCGCTGGTTACTGGGTGGTAGACGTGTTCTCCGAATTGGAGGAGAGAGAACTCGTCCTCCCTACCTCCGTTAGAGAACCTCTCCTGGGGTCGGATTACATCACCGGAGGGGGTTGGAGCCCCGACCCCCTATTCAGATTCAAGAGCCAGCATCCTTGAAGGTCGAGGGGATCATTGGGGTTGGGTGCATTCCCGAGCCCAGTGTCCCCTCTGGCAGCAGCAAGCACATTGGTCCTTGTCCAGGGGTTGGCGTCTTCGTGGGCCCAGTTTTCTGCCTTTCTGATCTGCACTAGATCTGTCTACTGCTACTGCCAAGACCCTTGCCAGTTCCTTATTCCTCCTTCTGTCCTTTTGTTCTTCCCTTCTTTCTCTCTCTTCCCTCTCTTTCTCCTCTGCTTCTCTTATTTCTCTGTCTCTCTTTTCCTGCCACTCTCTTCTCTCCTTTTCTAGTCGCTCCTCTCTTTCTTCCTTAGTTTCTCTCATACTGAATACTTTCTCAGCCTCCTTTACTAGGTCCTGTAAAATCTTTCCTTGGATGTCCTTCAACCTCTGAAGTTCCTTTCTGATATCTGTTGCTAACTGTCCTACAAAGGCCATAATGACTGAAGCCTGTTGGGTTTCGGAGGTAGGATCAAAAGGAGTATACCTCTTATAGGCTTCCATCAACCTTTCTAGAAAAACCCCGGGAGGCTCATCAGGTCCCTGCATCACCTCATTTACCTTGGCCAAATTGGTGAGCTTTTAGCTGCTTCCCGGAGACCTCTCATGAGAGTCTGGCGATAGGTGGACAGATTCCCCCTGCCTTCATATGTGTTAGGGTCCCAATCCGGTCTCTGCAAGGGGAAAATGTCATCGATAACATCTGGTCTGGTTGTCACCAAGTCATCTAATCCTATCACATTTCTCCGGGCTGTTGCCAATATGCGGTCCTGTTCTTCAGTAGTGAACAGGGTACGAAGCAGCTGCTGGCAGTCGTCCCAAGTGGGCTGGTGGGTGTTCATCAGAGAATCTAAAAGATTAATTTACCTAGTGGGGTCTTCAGAGAAAGGAGGGTGGATAAGTTTCCAGTTGTATAGATCAGACGTGGGGAAGGGCCAATACTGGAGGACAGGTATCTACCCCCCCCATCATCCACCATGGGTCCCACTGGCCTCAGAAGCATGATTGGCAAAGCTCCCAATGCTGGATCTCTTTTGTTGTGGGTCCCCGCAGCTGGACCTGTTCTCTGGCTTTCATCTGGCATGGACTCTGGGGATGATGGAGGCAAAGGAACTGCTCCTCCATCCTCCCCTTGCAGCACTGGGGAAGGCAGGGAAGCAACACCTCTTTTTTCCATGGCTCCTCCCCTTCCTCCATGTGTGGTGGGGGAAATGGCCCCTCCCCCTCCCTCATGCAGCACCGGGGAGGGCGGGGGGAGCTGAGGGGGAGCGGGGCTCTGCGTCAACCTCAGCTGTTGGAGCGGAAGGTGGGGGGCGAGCGGAAGGGTGATAGGGAGGGGGGTCAAAGAGAAGCAGGTCCGTAGTGTCAGGGTAAATGCGGGGCACAGCCCGCTCCTCTTTAGGCTTTGACTCCAATTCCCCTTTCTCTTTTATGGGTAGGATCATAGACTCCAAGGGCGGCTGTAAAGAAGAAGGTTTGGGGGGGAAGGAATGGCCGTACCCAGCCAGGGGGGCTGGTACAAAGGTCCTCCCACATGAGAATGTAGGATTCTTGATCAGGATGTCCATGTGGCTCCGGTCTGTACACGATGTCTATGCGAACTAGGGAAACATGGAAAGACCCCCCCTGCGGCCATCCAACCTGAAAAGTAGGCCACTCAGCAGCACAGCAGGTCTGCCAATTTGTGCCTTTTAATGGCTAGTGAACGATATCGTGCACGTGTCCTCACTTCTGACCAGTGGTCCAAAGTAAGGGACAAAGGGGTAGTCTGCTTCTGACCCATAATGGGAGTAGGAATTGGAGGGGGCCGGAGGGGCTGAAGGGAGAGGAGTTCAAAGAATGAGCCAAAACACACCTCAGATCCCTTCAGAACCCAGAACCTACACACTTACACCACACCACACCAGCCACAACAGAACAAAACAAGAAAAACCAGAAAAGCAAAAAAAAAATTCTCAAAAATGGAAGTTTATAATTAATAGAAATAAGTTTCACCACAGCAGCCTGGGAACGTCTTCCCATTGCAAACTCGAACTCCTGGGGCCCTCAAGGGTCGTGACCTATAGTTCCTGAACTCGCCAGTTCACTACCACCCGGAATCCACTTCGAGTGGGGACTCTCAAGTCCTCAGTCAGTTAATTGGCAGTAGTCACAGTTCTGGAGATGAGTTAAAGTTAAGGATCTCTCCTAAGTGACACCAGTCATGAACAGACTCAAGGTGGAGTGAAGTGGTAAAATTGGCAAATTCAACAATATTGATGGGACTTTGGGGAATGACTCATGGCCCAAATGACCCCGTGACTTCACCAGCATCTGGAACCAGAATGATGTTATCTTGCAGGGTGTGACACTGAAGATTCACACTCCTGTTGTATCCTTTCCTCACTCTTCAATCCATGAGCAATTCACAGTGGTGACATTTTCTTCTTCCTATGACGGCAACAGGAGTTAAGGAATATAAATATGATGAAAGGTAGAGGTACCAAATAAACAGACATTTCAAACAAAACCAAACAGCACTGAGAGAAACTTCTCAGTACTACTGGAATTAGACAAACACATAGGTTTGCCACCACACTCACACACAAACACACACAAAAGGACAGATCCAAAGCTTACATCAGAAAAATTGACGCAGGTAAAATGGAAAAAGTTCTTTTAAATATAGAGCTGGCATATTTGTAGAAAAAGCATGGAATCTCCTACTCATCTTCAAGGTTGCCAGGATCAAACCTAGGTTGACAGTGTACAAGTCAAGAGCACTTATCTCTGCTGTCTTTTTCCTGCCCCCTACAAAAGTCTTACAGAGCCAGAAAGAGACGAAGACAAAATCCATGAAATATATTGGTTTTCAGACTTTAGATGATGAGCTCTTCCATGGGTGTTAAGTAGTCATACAACAGCAAGAGAACTTTTCTATCAGTAGGTGTCTTAACTGAAAATCTAGAACTTTTAGAAAAGAAAAATTCAACTCTCATTTAAACCTACAGATTGTTGAATTATTGAAGTTTAACTAAATTAAGAGTCATCTGAATAACTTAATACATATTGAAATGTTTTATATGCTCTATACAAAACTTATTGAAAAGAAAAGTATAGAATAAATCAACTTTGTACACATTGCAATCAATCCTGCATGGATTTGTAAATTAAATTTGAATATCTGCAATAAATTCTTTTATAATGAAAAGAACAATTTCCTGTATTTTGAATCAGAATATAGCTCTTAATTAACAGTGAACGTTTTTACTGTTCATCCATGAATAAAGTATAAAAGTCAAGCACTGCATCAAGTTGATCCAGACAGAAAGAAACACATGCTTAAGGCTCAATTCAGAGAGATAAAAGATGAGTGAGAAGTAAATGGGAGGGAAACAAGGAAAAGGGAACAAGATACTATGTCACACCCATGCTGAAAAATATGACTGTGGTGGCTGACAGAAAACTCAGCTCAAGAAGATTCCACGTAAGTTACCTTTGCTCTGATTTTGCTGCTTCATCTACGTATCTATATCTCTATATATTGATTTACATGATAATTGTGTATATTCACATTGGCAGATCCAGATGTAAGGAACGGGAAATCCCAAGGACTCTAAGCAGTGGTCTATGGGGGTGCCCTCACGGAGCTGTCAACACTGAGGGTGTCATGGTAGCACTTTAACCTATCTATGAACAGAAAGTCAATATGACTCAGTAGTCTTGTGAAACTTCTTTTACCTAAAGCTGCCATTGGCCTTAAATCTTGTTTTAACCTTGGACTCTGGTATATACCAATTCCACATAAAATTAGAACAAATGAGCAAAAGATGAACAAAATTTAACTCTGCCCTTATGTGTTCTCCTTGCTTGGATTGTTTCTATTCTCACTTTCACAGAACACTCATATATGCCATACTCATTAAAGCCCACATTTTCACAGCAACATGGGTCTGTGGCTAGTAAGTGTATATTATGTCTAGAGGGAAATAAAACACTCCTCATTCAAAGATAAAATTGTGTTCAGATAGTGCTTGGTCTCCAACAAGATTCACTGATTAATTATTTTTTGTTTTCTTGTTTTCGGGGACATATTGAGCACTACTCAGTGCTTACTCATGGCTGTGCTCTCAGTATCACTACTCTTGGTCCTTCAGAGGACTGACTATATGGCATACCTGCAATTAAACTCAATTTGGTAGAATGCAGTGCACGTATCTTACCCATTGTGACATTGCTTTGACCCCAGGATGCACTCATAGTAATGCATTCTTGATGCTGAACATACGGGTACTCTGAGGATAGCACTCAAATATCACTCAAATGTGATATTTTATATGACTCCTGTATTTCATGAGAGTGGATTTATCTGGTAACAAAGGTTGACATTTAATTGATCATTGCAACCTGACTGGTACTCTTCCCCATAATTTCCCTCTGTGAGAATCACAGGTACCTACAGGAGTAACAGAGTCTGGTAGAGGGTCTGAAGCCCCTCATCCTGTTACCAGATCAGCCCAATCACTTCAGGGATGCTATTCTTGCTCCCTGTGGCTCTGCTTCTAGATATGTTTCTGCCCCATTCATGATCACTTACCCACC
Organism: Crocidura indochinensis; assembly: GCA_004027635.1. NCBI lineage: Eukaryota > Metazoa > Chordata > Mammalia > Eulipotyphla > Soricidae > Crocidura > Crocidura indochinensis. Next base: position 4,984 of record PVKC010034546.1, read on the forward strand.
CTTCATTTCCTGGGCAGAGGGTGCCTCTGATGCTGACTTGCAGAGCATTTGTGGTCACTTATTCATGCAAGGAGAGCAGATTCGGGAGCTACTGTATAGAGTCCTTGAAATCTATATGCAAGTTAAACCATTTTTTTTACCAATTTTAAATTCTGAAAAAGTTCTCACTCGGGTCTACTCTGGTGAGTGGGAAGCAATTGTTTTACTCATATCAACCCAGATTCAACCAGGCATGACTGGGTCCAACAAAAAGACTTAAAGACATTTGAGATTGTAGAGCCAGGAGTAAATGGGAAAAAGGTTGTAGCCTACTCCAACTAAACAAGAGAATATTTTCTTCATTAAAAAGACTAAATTTCAGAACTATGGTGAAAGAACAGCATTAGGTTATTTACCTTGCATTGGCAGAGGCAGAACAAACCCTGGTTTGATCCCTGATATCCTCTCTGCCAAGATTAATTTCTGAGCATACAGACAGGAGAAATACTGATATATGTCTCTTGTGACCAAAATATATTTAAATGATTCTCTCTCATGTTCTATCTCTTTTCCTCCATCCCCGATCTAACTCTTTCCAATCTTTGACTTTTTAATTTTGATTTTCCCTCATCCTCTAAGTAATTATGTCTTTCTGGATGAGACCTAACTCTTTATTTTTTAATTTTTAATTTTTAATTTTTATTTTATTTTATTTATTTATTTTTTTGGTTTTTGGGCCACACTCAGTGACGCTCAGGGATTACTTATGGCTATGCGCTCAGAAGTCGCTCCTGGCTTGGGGGATCATATGGGAAACTGGGGGATAAAACCGCTGTCCGTCCTGGACAAGTGCAGGCAAGGCAGGCACTGCCTGGCCCCCTAATTTTTTTTATTTCAAAGTAATTCTCACTCAAATTCACTGCACATACTTACCATGAATTATGAGATGCATTCTGATAAAAAATTCAAAAAGTGTTCTTTATCTATCTAAATAATTTTATAAAATATCATCACGTTTATTTCAAAATCCATTAAAGATGTTTGTGTGTATATGTACAATGTTGACATTTTCTCTTCTAACAGTATTAGATATTTTCAGTTAATTCTCATGTTGATGGTTCTACTTCCTGGTCTTCTTGTTATTACATAAACTTAACACCCAGTTACAAGCAGGTCATTTAATGCCTGACTATCCCAGAAACAACACAGCAATTTGCCTCTTCTTATTCTACCTCTTGAAGTCTCTCATGGGCAGGCATGGTTTTACAGTGTTCCTGGAACATGACTTGTAGACTGATAGCCATGGATTTTATCCCTAGTACCAGATACGGTTCATGAACCTTCTAAAAGTGATCGCTAAATACAGAGATGAAAATATACACACATTCACGTTCTCCAAAATAAAGACTCAATGGAGAGTCTTCATTGAAGAGTCAATGAAGAATAGCTAATAGGCTATGCCACAAAAGCACAAAAATAAACATTGGGCTCAAAGAAAAATAATTCTTCTTTTCTCAGAAGACTAATTTTTGCCCTCTCTTAAATGACACTGTATAGACTGAGAGAAAAGCATTTAGAACCTAACGGTACAAACTATCCTGTGATCAAAGACTCTACCTGGTTTACTGGGATATTTCTCTCTTTTTTGTCTGCTCCTTCACTGCAATGGAGCCCAACTGGGAGCTTTAGACTCATTTTAATGTACCTGACTAATGCCAAGTTCTTAGTCCTCCAAAAGGTGTCCCCACATACAATGGCATCATATGGGATGAAACAATTATTCAGGATTTAGGATACCACCTTTTGTCCTATATTCATTAACTGGACAGGAGTGTGTTCAATGGAAACAATTGACTCTTGAGTGTGTTCCAGATCATTATCATTAGCCATAGAACTGCTGCTGTGGATATTTAAAATTAAACTCTCTCTATTATCTCACTTTCTTTGTTTCCCTCTTCTGGCCCCTCAACAAATTTCATTTTTTTCTCTGGACATAGTGTATATATTTAATAAATGTTGCTTTAAAAGCATCATAGTTAAACAAATATAGGTGTTTTGGTATGAGCCCTACACTGAAAATATCTCTGCTTCAGTATAAATAATATTAATTGCATTCACTGAAATTTTGTACAATACATTCTGGGTCCTTGGTCTAATGATTTTCTTCCTGTATAGGGACAAAGAGTTCAACACATTCACAGTGATGATTTTTCTCCTCATCCCCAGCGGAGACCAGAATACTCAATGTATCATTGTTCTGGTAAGTGACATTGTGTATTTTTACAAACCTATTCCTTAGAATATGTTTGGCTCAATTTTGTGATGAACATAGATAATTTCTTAACATCAGAAGCATCATGTCTCTGAATTTTATACTGATATGTAGTTTCTGGTTATAAAGCATGATGCCACTGTATTCAGACTTTCATTTGCGATTATCATAACTAAGATTTTCCATGGTTTTAAATACAGTTATTACATAGATTTCTGAGTTTTGTTCAGTTATAACAAATATACTTTTTGTCCAAAAATAGTAGAATTTTAAGAACAAACCATATATCAGTGATATGCACAAAGTCACACTAAAAATATTTGAGTGTTGTCTCTGTATAACATGGTATCTCCGTGGGTCTAGGAAGGTACATAAAGCCTTCTGATCTCAGTACACCTTTCATTACAATGGCAGCAACTTCAGCCACTGTTGCTATAGAAGTTTGAAGAGGTTGGAGTTCCAAATGCACATCCTAAAAAAATCACATAACCTAATGATCCTGTTGCCTAGTAAAGATTATTGTGGAAGTTATCATGAGATATGGGTGTGAAGTCCACAACAATATTTCACATATTTTGTTATGTATGTGCACATCATTGACATAGACTGGAATAAACTGTATTATGATCAATTGTTTCAAATTTATTACATAAAAAATGAAGACCAGAAAGGTTGAGTAGCTTACAACATAATTCATTGCAGGGAAACAACCCAGCTTTGAATTCTCTTGAAGCCAAAAAAGAGAATCCCTAAGAAAAGAGCCAGGATTAAGCCCAACTCTTGGTGAAAGATGTTCCCCGCCTTACCAAATCCTGAACATTTTGGCAGCTTCTTATTGTTAATTGTTAATAAGTTACACAGTGTATGGAGTTTTATTATAATCACCAAGAAACCTTATAAAAGAACACACAAGTACAAATTTAAGCTAAGGTCTTTTAACTAAATGAGGAACTACCTTTAAAAATGGACTCATAATAATAATTATTACTAATACCTCATAAACGTAGCCATTATTATATTATAATTATTAGGATAATAATCTTGTTATTATAATGTATTTGAATTTTACTTTGAATTGAAGCCCACACTATATAAAACACTATCGCTTGGTTATTATTTTAGAGAAGGATAGAGAAGTAAAGAAATCAAGAATGATAATTTCTATAAAATATATGAAAACAATTGAAAAATGTTTATAGGAATAATTGACATTTGTATGAAAGTGGCAATATCGCTTACTCCTATGTCTGGGTCATTTATTTTTATGAAGATAATGTTCCAACACCGATATCAACTCAAAGTAACTTCCTCCTACCAAAGTCCCAGTTTCCCACCACCCAGCAAGTCCTGCTACAGGTACAACGGAACTCATTTCATGTTAATTGTACATCAAAAATCTATTTGTTTATTAACATTTAGATCAGAAAATTCATGTTTGGACAACTTTTATATCTCTCACGTAGTGTTATAAAAGCCATTGAAAATTTATGGAACTCTTGATACTAGTTGAGTCTTCTTTGTTAATCTTTTGCTCACTTTGTATCTCGTCATCAGATTGGTTGTGAGCCTAGTATGTTGGCAATATAAGAAAATTAGGGGCCGGGCGGTGGCTCTGGAGGTAAGGTGCCTGCCTTGCCTTGTGTTAACCTAGGACGGACCTCGGTTCGATCCCCCGGTTCCCCATATGGTCCCCCGTGCCTGCCAGGAGTGACTTCTGAGCGAATAGCCAGGAGTAACCCCTGAGCATCACCGGGTTTGGCCCAAAAACCAAAAAAAAAAAAAAAGAAAATTAGAGGTGGTGTCTGCTAAGGGATAAGATCTCATGCTTCAGGTACCATGTGGCTGAGAAACTAGGCTGGATTGACAGTTCAAAGAGCTGCAGTTGTGGAGTTGGGCGATTCCTAGGTGGACGGTGTCTGTTTGTTGGGGTTTTGGGACGCTGTGCCTTTAGACATAGACAAAGGGATATCTGTCTGGCCTCATTGGAGAAGTTCAAATAATAGTAAAGTTGAACAAATTGACCTAAAAGATACAGTGACCCCATTATATTTATGAGAATATATGTGGAGCTGAGCCAATTCTTTGCTCAGGTTAAGCACAGGTTATTTGCTATTTTGCAAATATGTGGAATTTGCATAAGTGTGGAATATGAGTTTCCATATCTGAACATTTGTGAAAAGGTGGATATGAGCATGCATAACGTAAGACCCTTTGGTTTGGTTTGAAACCTCTGTTATATTGAGTAGAAATATACAGGAAAACTTCTTGGAATGGCTTGTTTATATTATACTGTGACTGCAACATATTTTCTTTTAAAATTATAGACAGATCTGATAATTATGTAAAAAGTTCAGTGTATATTTTTTGCATACAAGATGTGGATATGGATTCAGTTTCACCCTAATTTCTACCACTCTGAAAGTTTTTTGTTTAGGGACTTTGTATAATGGAAGATTTTCCCAAAACACCACAAGTCTCCCTACATAAAGTCACAATGAAATTATCACAGCTTTAGGCAATTAGCAACTTGCAAAAAGTTTTCTTTAAATGTCCCATCTCCTCAAAGGTCCCCCTCATTTCCACTTCATAATATGTGATAATTGCACTTCTGCAGAGAGATGAGGTCACTGCACACAAGCCTACTCTCTACCACACTGATAATTTTTTGTTTAGGGACTTTGTATGACAGAAGATATTCCCAAAACACCACAGGTCTCTGTACACAAAGTCACAATGAAGTTGTCACAGCTTTAGGCAATTAGCAACTTCCAAAAAGTTTTCTTGAAATGTCCCATCTCCCCAGGAGTCGCCCTCATTGCCATTTCAGAAGAAGTGATAATTGCACTTCTGCAGGGAGATGAGGTCACTGCACACAAACCTATATCAGACTTGGCCACTCCACTCCCACAGGCATTGGATGCAAAGACATTCACAGAAGTTCCTGAACCCACACTCCTGGAGGCAGCAAGAAGTGCCCACATCTGCTGTGTATGTCAACATGAGAAGCTGAATTCACTCAGGAAATGAAGACTGAGTAAGTGCTCATGGCCTTGGCAGAAACAGATCTAGAGACAAAGAACAGAGAGAGAAAATAATTCCTTCCCCTGAGGGTCCATGTCCTTAGACCAGTCCCTGTAACATTTGTGTGTACCTTTGATCCTCAAAAAGGGAGACTTTGTGCCAGAGTTAGTAGTGTTGCAATGAAAAATTTAAGTGCCAAACTCTCATTAGCAAATTTATTTGTCTCACTGCAGTATAGGAATCATAGATAAAATTGTCATGGTGTGTAAGGAGTACTTCAGAGCCACTGTGCTCATAGTCAAGATAAGAATGAGTTCACCTAGGGCTCAGAGCAATGGCTCAATGTGTAGGGTACTTGCCTTGCACTTTGTGGATTAAAATATAAAATATAATGTATAAAGTTCTATATTAGGTGAAGCTGCCCCAGGCAGCACCCCTCAGGTAATGGGTCTGAAGACGCAGGGTAACAGAGGAGAAATAATTTATAGCAGTCAGTTAAATATTCATCAAAGTCAGCTTACTTTTTTCCATGACCCTATCCACATTTGCATTTCATCATATATACTTCTCTGCTACGCTTTCTGCAACCCCCTCGCTGTCAGAATTTTGCTGCTTCCTCCTTCATGTGTCTGTCTCTCTCTATCTATCTATCTCTCTTTCTCCCCACACACACAAGCCAGCACCTTTTATTCTTTATTTTATGTGAGTGGGTCTGATCATATAGGTGGGATTAACATCTCAAAAGGAATCTTATGTAAGTTTGTTGGGGGAAGAAATACCTTACAACACTGAACTGATCCAGCTTTGATCACAGGCTTGTCACATAGTCCTTTGAAGCAACTCCAATTGTGATACCTGAGTGAAGCCAGAAGTAAATCCTGAGTGTGCACCTGTGGCCCCCAAATAAATAACAACATGAGGGCATCATTAGAGAAACTATATATTTGTCAGATTATTTTATTTTCCTTGGATAAAAAGTGCTAAATTTCCCTGTAGTTATATCAGGAACTTTATAATTATAGGAATTGTGTCCTTGTGAAAATATATCGTTTAAGGAATATGGTTTATGCTATTGATCGTGAAAATGAGAGAAGGAACATTTCTTGCATGAAAGGTACAAAGACAGATTAAGAAATGAGTTATGGGGACTAGTTGCTCAGTTGATTTGATGTTATTTAATGTAGGATTGCAGAAAACTTGAGAACATGGCTTTGAATTAAACGAGGCACTTCAAGGCTGCTGAGTCATTTTGACTTTTGGTGCACACAAGGATAGTGGGTGTGTTGATGGGCACCCTAAGCCTAAGAAATCTTCATTAACACAAAAGGAAAAAAATCAACTATTCTGCTACCCCGTACCCACTCTACTGGTTTTCCAATTCTCCACTTCTGGATCCAACAATGTGAGTCTGTACACTTACTGTCATATCTTGTTCCTAAGAAAATAAGCATTATTAGAGCAACAAAATATTGTCTGATATATTGTGTGATTGAATTTCCCGATAGCACTACACTCATAATTTTCAGCATTTGGTTTGACATGGGAGTTTTTCCTCTTTTTTGCCTCCTTTATCACTATCCACCCTATTTTTCTGTTTTCTTCCCAACCTCCTTTATTGGATCTGGATTGATAAAAAGCAGCTTTGTTTTAATGAATTTTTATTTATATGTCATAAATGAATTGCTATTAATTGTGATTGAAGTGCAGGAAAAATGCTCTTTCCTTAAGAATTTATTATGTCTATTTAAATTTAGTTCAAAAATGTATCCGACTACATCATATATATGAACAAGTGTTGAAATTTCCCTTTGCTTTCTGCTCTTAACTATTTTTATTCATTATAATTTACAGAATTATAAATAGATATGTTAAGAAATGCAATCTGTTAATTGAGATTGGCTTATTATATATTTTTTGGGGGATCACACCCGGTAGTGCTCAGGGATTACTCCTTGCTCCATGCTCAGAAATTGCTCCTGGCAGGCATGGGGGACCATATGGGGCACTGGGATTCGAACCGATGACTTTTTCATGAAAGGTAAACGCCTTACCTCCATGCTATCTCCCGGGGCCTAAGATTGACTTATTCTATTCCTTTTTCTAATGATATTTGGGCCACACCCAGGTTTTACTCCTGCCTATGTGCTCTGAAATGTCTCCTGTTTGGGGAACCATATGGGATGCTGGGTATCAAACCAGGGTCCATCCTGGGTCCGCCACATGCAAGTGCTTACCACTGTGCCTGCTCCAGTCCTGATTTGCTCTATTTCTAACAGGATCACAGTTTCAATGTATTTTCTCATCAGCAGTTCTTCTTTCTGATGCTTCTGACTCCATGAAGTGCCATCTATCATATCCCACAAACATCAATGGAACTTGTCTTCATCTCGCTCTGCCTCTTACAATCTTGCACAAGTTCAGAAATGATACTGCCTTGGGTAGGACTCTTGACTTGTACATTGTTGCGATGTACGTTGACAATATGTATTGTATACTGTCATTGATTTGTACATGATGTGTGAAATCTGTTAAACAACATGATTCCTGATCCCTCTGAGAGACCATTATGTCTACAGTTAAATAATGTGCAATTTTTGGCTGAACTTCTCCAAAAATGAAATACTAGTCAATTAGAATCTGCACTAGCCCCACAAGAGCACAGAAACACAATTATGCTTAGAATCAAAAGAATAATGAGCCAGAATTCTGGGAGGAATGCTTGCTGCCCTCTCTCAGATGTCAGAGTATGGACAGAAAAAACAAACTTTGAAGATATTATATTCGGAATCATCTTTTTATCACTGAACGTCCTAGGAACACTGGGAAATTTTTCTCTTCTCTACCACTACTTGTTCATTAATTTCAATAGAGTTCAAGTGAGAGAAAAAGACTTGATTGTCATACATTTGACTATGTCCAATGCTTTGGTCATTGTCTCCCAAGGATTCCCTTGGACAATGGCAGGTATGGGACTGAAACACATCTTCAATGGAATAGGATGCTACCTTGTTTCTTATGTTCAGAGAGTGGGCAAGGGTGTGTCCATTGAAATGTCCTGTATCTTAAGTGTCTTCCAGGCCATTAAGATCAGCCCAATTACCTCCTGTTGGAAGGATCTGAAAGTCAAAGCTTCAAAGTATGTCACCATTTCCATTTCCCTCTTTTGGATCTTTGATATGTTTATTAATCTCGTTTTTCCTCTGAACAATTTTTTCATATCTAGCAAATTGAGGCTGGAAAATATTACAAATCAAAGAGTACGGGGGTTATGTTTTCCAGATTACATTTCGAAAGTGTCTTTGCCATTCTATATGGCCTTAATTTTGTTCCCTGAGGTTTTGTGTGCAGTGCTCATTGTATGTGCCAATGGCTCCACGATTGTCTTCCTGCACAGGCACAAGCGAAGAGTTCAAAACATTCACAGGATTCA
>PVKC010034547.1:0-13648 GCA_004027635.1 Crocidura indochinensis
TCTCTCTCTCTCTCTCTCTCTCTCTCTCTCTCTCTCTCTCTCTCTCTCTCTCTCTCTCTCTCTCTCTCTCTCTTTCCTCTGCATTTTAAACATCCTAAGTCACTATTGAAATCCTAGCAACTATTCACTTCCATTCATTGTCTTATCTTATGTAATCGTTTTGGCCATTTTTCCCCCTGAAGACTTATTCAATACAATACAATCTGCTTAAACCAAAAGATCTGAAATTTACCACATGTAACCTCTAGAATAGATAACAAATAAGAAGAGACCAACAATAAAATCACACTGTCTAAGCAATGGCTTTTAAAAATGTGGGAAAAATTGCATTGTTCCAATCATTGTTCGGCAATAAATGTTTTCATCAAAACAATGCCCCCAATAATTTTTCCTAAATTTAGCCAAGAGGACAAAGAACATGAGACTTTTATCTCTTGCAGACTGGGAGATTGATGAGCGAATTTAGAGGATATCAAGGACTGAAACAGATGTCGTCAACTTTTGATGGTGCTGTAATCCTTCCTGGGGAACAAACAAGACTTGTGATGTTTCTGGATTCCAAGCACGATACAGTAATCAAAGGTGTCTTCTTCACCAAAGGCACCCTCCAAAGATGTCCTCCCCTGACCTCACCCTCCTCTGCCCTGGAGAATGTCAACAGCATGAAAACAACAAAGTTCATCTAACTGAAAATCCGATTTTTAGGAATTGCTTCTGCAGAAGAGAAGTTAGGAATCACATGGGTTCTGTTTCTGAATACTGATCCAAATGACAACTTTAGAGTTTCCATAGAAATACCTTTCACATTCTGTTTCCTGAGACCATAAAATCCTGAGACACAGGTACAGAGTATGAAGACCCAGAGATTTCAGCTTTCCTAGGAATCTCTATTTGCAGACCTAACGTTTCTTTTCTCTTCCCCACTAAGACCTGTTCTTGCCCCAGAAGCAGTATGCAAAGCTTCCACACCTTTCTGAGGGATAGAAGGCAGCTTTCAGAGTTCCTTTCAGGTGGCGATTCAATTGAAATTTAATGTGCAATAGAAACGCTGGCCAACTCCATTCTTATTTCCGTGTCTTTTTTGACTCCTGGGTCACCAGCTATTCTACTTGTTGGCTCTATTTTTTTTTTCCTTTCTAATTGCTGGCTCTATTTTTATGTGAATGACACTGAGTCCTCCCTGGCCACTTTTGCCATTTACTCTCTTCTTTCTTCATCCTCCCAATGGAACAAAGAAAGTAAAGTTGACTTGTTGCTCAGCACTTCTTAGAACTCTATTATTCCTTTAAAAGCCTTCATGGTCAGGCCAGAGAATAGTATAAGTGGGGTACTTGCCTTGCACACAGCCAGTCTGGATTCTATCCTCAGCACCCCATTTGGTCACCTGAGCCCACTAGGAATGTTCCAACCCATATATTTTCCCAAGCTCACCAGGAGTGATCCCTGAATACAGAGCCAGAAGTCAGCCCTGAGTTGAGCTGGGTTTTGTCCCCAAACAGAACAAAATATTAATTAATTTTTTAAAATACATAAAAGCTTCCATGGTTTGTTTTTAGAGATTGTCTAGATTTGGGGGACCCAGAGTTTTATTTCTTTTATTGTCATTGTCTTTATTATTTTCAGAGTGTAGATCCCCTTTAGGTATGTTTGAGGACCTAGGCAGTGCTTAGGGGTACCATGCTGTGCTAGGGATGGAACTCAGCACTTGTGCTTGCTTGTTCTCTAAAACTTGAACTATTTCCCAGGCTTGACCGCTAATGTTAAAAATGTCCCAGAGGGATTTGGTCACTAGCATAAGTAGCAAACCAAGAATTAGAAGTTCCTGTGTGCATGGAACTGATTATGGGTGAACAAATCAAATTACAGGTGTCTTTTTGTTTGTCTGTTTGTTTGTTTTGGGGCACGTCCAGTGATTCTCAGGGGTTACTCATGCTATGCTCTCAGAAATCGCTCCTGGCTTGGGGTACCATATGGGATGCCAGGGGATTGAACCGCGTTTCATCAGCTTGTGCATGGCAGACACCCTTACACTTGTGCCATAACTCTGGCCAGACAGTGTCTTTTTTTTTAATAACAATAAATATATTTTCCTCGGACTCTCCACATTGTGAAATTTCATTAGATTAAAAATAAGAAAATACAGAAGATATTGTCTGAGCACATCCTCATCCCCTCTTTATTCCCATGAGCTTGGCTTTCCAGTGTGTTCACACAAATGCCTTTTTCTCCTTGAGAAATGATGGGCTGGAATTTGGCACATCCCAAGAGCTGTAGTCACTCACCTGAGAGGGTTAAAGTATCAATTTCCTGGTCCTCCTCCTGTCAAGGATAGAAAGAGTGAGAAGTAGGTATTTGGGCACCAATTTCTTGAGTTTCCTCAGGGAGAGGACTGCCTTTTCATTTCTGTCTCTATTCCACTTTCCTTCTAGACTTTTCTTTTTTGTTTTTTTTTGTTTTTTGTTTTTTGTTTTTTGTGTGTGGTTTTTGGGTCACACCAGGCAGCGCTCAGGGGTTACTCCTGGCTCCATGCTCAGAAATTGCTCCTGGCAGGCACGGGGGACCATATGGGGCACCGGGATTCGAACCGATAACCTTTTGCATGACAGGCAAACGCCTTACCTCCATGCTATCTCCCGGGCCCCTCTAGACTTTTCTTTAACTCCACTCTCAGCTGCTTGGACATGGATTCTTGCTTCAGGGTTTTCTGGAGAAAACCCTTCATCCACCCACAGTGCTGCTGGCCTTCTGGGAAAACCAAAAGAAGACCCAGGGTGCTGGCTCAGTGAGGCAGAGTCACTCAAAAACCCTTACCACTTTCTAAATTATATCCTAAATAAAGAAAAAGAAAAAACAGCATCATTAAGATGATCCACAGTTGGAACCCAAAGATAGCACCAGAGTTTAAGGCACTTATCTTGCAGAGCTGACCCTGGTTCAATCCACAGAACCACATATGATTTATTCTGCCAGAGTGCAGAGCCAGGACTCATCCCCAACTGCTGCCAGGTACAGCTCCCAAACCAAAACATACCACAAAATTGTACTAGTTATCAAGCAGTGGGGGAAGTAGGAACAGGAGAAAGAGAAAGACTAGACTGATAGGACAGAAGTAGAAAGTCTTAGCAGGTACTGTGGCAGCAGTAAAGTGCAGTAGCTGTCCATACATCAAAACCACAATGTTATGACTATTGCAAAGATGTCACCTAAACTCTAATAAATGACCAAGGTTCAGTATGCATGTCAAAAAGACAATAAAAAGTACCACAGTAGTAAGCATTCTAAATTCTTTAAAAAATATATTTTATTTAAAATATTATTCAGCACATTACTTCTACAAATAGTATAAATTTTGCTTAGTGAAAGTGGGAGTGTGAAATGTTGTGGGTTTTGAATTCTCAAGAAGAGATGAAAGAACAGACATGCTAATTTCCAGGATGAAATGTTGTGACACCAGAGGTGGAGGGGGGGGGGGGACTCTGACTATTGTGCTATTCCTCTTTCTTCTACATTGATTTAAGTGAAAAAGCTAACTTTGGGAGTTTTGTCACTTTCTACTTTGCTTTTTGGGGGGTAACACAAAGTGCTGGCTAAACCAGACCACTGAAAAGAGGCAGGTGACCAACACTGGAGTCTTTGGGACACAAACTTTCTGTGCTCAAACCAGAGAAGTTCTAGAGAAATAGGGCTCATTGGTGACCCCATTTCAGGCAGTGTGTCTGGCTAGTAGTGATGCTTCAGACACTTGGAAGAACTCCAAGAGCTGGAACTCAGATCTCTCATCACGGAGAAATTGCCATCTGAACTGATAACATGGATGGATTTCAGAAAACAGGAAATGACTAGAAAATGCTACTGGTCCAAGAATGACTTTTTCCTGCTTCTCCATCAACTGAGACTAACAAGCAGAAACTACAAAAAGCAAAGCAGAAAAAGGGTTTGCCTCACCAAGCAAAGTGAAAAGGTGGTTCTGGAAAAAAAAAGCTGCCACTGAGTGCTTCTCTCTCTCTCTCTCTCTCTCTCTCTCTATATATATATATATATATATATATATATATATACATATATATATATGTGCGTGTGTGTGTGTCTGTCTCTCTCTCTGAAATACTTCTTTAGACAGATTACCTGTTCTATCCTCATGTCTTTCCAAGCATTACGCCTATCCTTAATCCTTAAAATTTCCCCAGTTTTTTGCTCACTACTTGAATTTTGGATCCTATGTTAAATTATATTTTCAACAAAACGAACAAAGTCAGAATAGCACAGCATCTACTCATAAGATGTTACATCATGGTAAAATTGGGACAAGAGAGACTAGGAGGTGAGTGCTGTGCTCTTCTGGGGTGATTGCAACTGCCTGAGTGGCATTATTCACCCTCACCTGCTGCTTCCAGGTGGCACAGAAGAACAAATTCATATACTTGAGACAAACATCTTCCAAGCACAGTAGCTATAAGAATGGAACCTTTGGGGCCCGGGAGATAGCATGGAGGTAAGGCGTTTGCCTTTCATGCAAAAGGTCATCGGTTCGAATCCCGGTGCCCCATATGGTCCCCCGTGCCTGCCAGGAGCAATTTCTGAGCATGGAGCCAGGAGTAACTCCTGAGCACTGCCGGGTGTGACCCAAAAACAAAAACAAAAACAAAAAAAAAAAAAAAAAGAAAGAAAAAAAAAAAAGAAAAAAGAATGGAGCCTTTTCCTAGGCCTGATCTGGAGGGGAATGGATCTTCTGGTCTTGTAAAATCTGCAAGACACTCGATGTGTCTTGCTGGTCTTATCTTTAACATGTCCATAAAAGAAAGTATGAAGCAAAATATCTCAACATTTATTTGATGACTTTTTTTGCCTCTGTCATGACCACTTCTGTATAGATAAGTAGGATTCATCTACTGGGACTGTTGATATTTTTTGAACTCTCAGAACACTGCAAGCACAAATACATCCCAATCAATTTAGTAGGGACAAAAATCCCTTGACCGGAGCAATGGTATCAGGTACTTTATTTGTCTACTCCTTGTGGTCTGTTTTGTTTTGTTTTGGGGGCACACCCTGCAGTGCTCAGGGCTCTGGGCTCTGAAAGTACCACTGGCTGGCTTGGGGACCATATGGGAAGTCAAGGGTCAGCTGTGCTATAACACCAGTCCCAATTTCCATGGTTCTAATGAGGGTCCAGTCATTGGACAAAGAAGGCAGAATCTTTCCCTTTTTTTTTTCAAACTATTGTACAAGGCACAACTTATTGGGGGAAAAATTCCTTTTTAACAATGTTCATCTTCAAAGAAATATGATATTTGTTCTAATTTAACTGAGACATTAAATTATTTCTGGGGCTATCTCATGTCTTCAATCTCTTGCATTAATCAAATTACTGGGAGGGTCTTGAATGTAGATCTTGGCCTTACAAAATAGGTCTTTGGTGTGCTCAAGTCTGATTCTTAAAGCAAAAAACCATTTTCCAAGTAAAAGAAAGCCCAAACTCTTTTAAGGGGCTTTTCAGATTGTTTTGAGAAATGTTCATGGTGCTTCTACCCAGAGCACTCCCACATATCACAAAGGACTGGACATGCCAAGACTATGAGAAGGTGTAACATAGCACATTATCTCCATTCTATTTGCATATAGTCTTTTCATTAACAAACTATGCAATGGAGGGGCACTCACCAAATAATGAAATAAATCTAGTCCACCATTGAAAATCATCTGAAAGACCTTTAAATGCTTCTTCCTGAGAAGCTTTCCATCATATTCCAGTAAGAAATATATTTCTACTTCTTCACAAGAGAATTTTTGATATGGCTTTGGGTTTCTCCAGTCTTGCACCTGACAGTCAAAAGACCAAGTTATAAGGAGCTTACAACTTAAAAGTCAAGATGCCATGAAGGTGTCTAAGATAAAATCTAAGATGTGAAAACTATTTACTATCCATAAAATAGGAGATTTAGAAACTGTTCACACCCAAAATATGACCCAGGTCAAGGACAAATTGTTGGTTTTAGCCCATTCTATATTCTGTCAGGACTTAGAATTCCTCATTTGACCAGAGATCTTCTTGAATAAACTTGATTTCTAGGTCTTCTAAAGTTGGTAATAAGGAGCTGAAGAGATAGAATGGTGAGTAGGGCCCTTGCTCTCCAGCATCCCAAATATTCCCCCAAAGCTCAGTCTGGAGTAACCACTGAGTCCAGAGTCAGAAATAAGCCCTGAGCATAATTGGGTGTAGGCTAAAATCAAAGATCACCATATATAAAGATGACAAGAAATTGCAGCCACCTCAGAGTGACAATAATACCTATAATGCTCATTCTGGACAAGAATTGGATGCTGAAAGGAGGGAAAGTAATGGGACTGATACCCCTTCAATAACAATATTGTAGACCACAATATTGTTTTTGCAAAATTGTTTTTACAATTGTCTTTATAATATTATAAAGTGTCTAAAAGGAAAAATGGAAGAGAGAGAGAAAGAGAAAGAATAAAAATGTCTGCTACATAGGCAGCTAAGGAATTGAGCACTGGGGAGTGTGGGAGTGAAAAACTGGGAACATGGTGGTGGAAAATGTGCTCTGGTGAAGGATGTTGCACATTATATGACTGAAATGCAATCATGAAAAACTTTATAGCTGAAAAAAGAAAACAACTGTATTAACAACAACCTTGTAAGCCATGGTGTTTAAACGAAGTGATTTTAAATAAAGAAGTAAAATAACTTTTTAAAATAGAAAATTGCAACCACTCTTGCAGATAAGTCCCCAGTATCTAGAATCCTGAGAGTGGCTGGCTCATTGCTTTCTCATAGAAAATGGACAAAAGCAGTATCGAACTAGGGTGCTGACAACAAAACCTAATTCTCCTCCATAGTCTACTCTCTTATTTTTGACCTCCAAAGTGGCATGAGCCATCTGGGCAGGGAAAAAAAGCCCTCTCCTGTGTGGCCATGGGGATATGTACCACTGGTCAGAACAGGGACTTCTTACTAGTATCATTAGCATAGTGATGTTCAATAAATATTAGTCAATTATTGGGTGATGTGATCCCAAGCAGTTATTTCTATTTAGATTCTTATTTACTGTGAATCATCTGGACTTTATTATTTAGATTAAATCCTTTTCCTCCATGGCTAGGAAATAATACAGAGGTTAGGAAATAATACATGGTCCCCATGTCAAGGTGACCCAGCTAATCCAGGCACCAAAGTACCAATATACCACATGTCTACACAGCCATAGCAGCACATCCACAGACCCTTAAGGTAACCAGGTTGGCCTTGAATCTAGTGGGATCTCCAGTCATCATGAGTAACCCTTCGTACCCCATCAAAAAAAATTCCCTTTCCTAAGAAATCTCTAAAATTTACCTTTGCTTTCCTATTCTCACTTGACATGTAGTTTGTGTCTATCAGATATAGAACCTTGAGATAGCAATAAAGTCTCATTTTTCTATTTGACATGAAGTGGGCCTAGATGTTATTGGGGACACACACACAGTCACTCTCAGGGACTCTCTGACCCTGTACTCAGAATATCATATGTAGCATTGGAGTTCAAACCAGGCTCACAACCAAAGTAACCACAAAAAAGATAAAAGTCTCCCTTTCCATATTATCTCTCCTCAAACCCCCATTTTTAGGTTTTCCATTTACTTCACAATACTGAATATGATGCTTTGTATGTAAAAGATTTGATCATAATAACACTTTGGAAGATTTACTCTAAATGATCAAGCTATATTTAAGATATACAAATGTAAATTATCTTAATTCTCAACACACTCCTATAGTGTAGTTACCAACAAGAGTCCAAGTTATAAATGAGGAACCTGCAATTCAAGTACATGCTTAATAACAAGTCACTAGTCAAAACTATGCCTCATGAGTACAGTCACCATGTCTGCATCTGGCCAGCTCCATAGTATCAATCTATTCTCAAAGAGATATAAACCAATCCATGAAAAATCATTAGTACACAGCCATGCAGCTAAAAAAACAGCAATCTCAGGAGGAGAGGTAAGTCAAGTGCCCTCCCTGCAGAAACTGTGCCAACTGCACCTATGTCAACAATTGCCACTTTGCCAAAGGCCAAACTTCACCACTCATCTACATCTCTTTGGAGACACCAATCTGGTCAAAACTCCAGTTATGCTAGTATATAGTATAGTATAGTATAGTATAGTATAGTATAGTATAGTATAGTATAGTATAGTATAGTATAGTATAGTATAGTATAGTATAGTAAGTATAGTTATTCTCCAGTTATGCTGACATCACCAGGACTTTTTTGGAGTAAATCTAAGCACCCTTCCCCTGCCTTCTTGTGCTTCAAGAAGGCCTGGTAGCCCAAAGCATACCCCCAACAAAAGCTGCAGTACTAGTAATATTAGGAACAAACCAATTTAGATATGAATGTGTACTTGAATCAAATAATATTCAGAAACCAAAGAGGTAATAGAAAAATCAATTAGCAACAAGAGCTTAACAAACCTTGTGACAAAGACTTTATGACCTCACTGCATGATACAATATTTTTCACAAATTTTCTGGTTTCGGGCTGGAGCAATAATAGCACTGTGGTAGGGCATTTGCCTTTCACTCAGCCAACACAGGACAGACCTGGTTCAATTCCCTGCATACCATATGGTCCCCAGAGCCTGCCAGTAGAGATTAATGAGAGCAGAACCAGGAGTAACGACTGGGCACCAATGGGTTTGGCCCAAAATCAACAACAAAAATTTCTGGTTACTATAAGTTTTCTTTTCTTTCTTTCTTTCTATCTTTCTTTCTTTCTTTCTTTCTTCTTTCTTTTTAATAATTTCTTTCCCACTTACTTGACAATAAAAGTATTATGACCAACAATGTCAACTATGTAACATATAATAAAATAATTTCTATATTAAAAATAATAATAAACTATGATCCACACTTTGTCTCTGAGTCTCTCCTCTTTAATTATAATTTACAAACTCCACTAAATGGTCATTTGCTAATCAGGACTAGTTGGCAACTTGCATACTTATAGATTTTTCAAAGAGGTGAAACAGTAATGAATAACGGTGAAGGGTGGTGTTCTTTATATGACTGAAATCCAACTACAATCATGTTCATAATCAAGGTGTTTAAATAAAGATATTAAAAAAGAAATAGCAATGAAGACTGGACAAAAGGTACAGAAGTTAGGTCACATGCTTTGTCAATGCCAGGTCAATGGCCAGTACCATGTGATGCCCTAAGAATAATGAGGCGCAAGCCCATAGACCCTCAAGAACCACTATAAGCCCTAAAGTACCTCTAGGTATAATCCTGGAGCTACCCCAGCTCCACAGAAGTCCAACATCACCATATCCTTAGACCATCATATTGAAATGCTGGGTGCATGATGAAAACTTACCCAGAAGCTTCTTGTTTTTTCCCTGGACTTTCTGAGTAGCACTTGGGAGCTTTACACATCACCCCACAACAACAACAAATGAAAGAAAAAATAAAGACAGCAAAGAGCATACAGGCTCTAGCTTATGTCTCTTTGATAGCAAGGGATGTAATATGTCTTTATAGTTTTGGAGGGGAAGGTTTTGTGGATAGCCAGGAAAAGTTCTACAAACCAATGAAACATTTCCACTAAGCATTCCCTGTTTCTGTCTATTGATATGAGGTTCATCCACGCACAGCAGGATTTTTCCTATGTTTATCAAGACACTATGCACTGTGATGTCTCAATTTCAGTTATTTTAACTCAAGACGCAATGTTTCCAATAACTCAGCAATGAGTAAATTGTGAGTGCTGTTGGACATATTCATTCTGCGAACTTTGAAGCTAATCATGCATTTGGCTCTTCTTTGTCAAACACACTTTGCCTTCTTTAAATAAAGAAAATTGAATAGGTCACACATTTGTGTTAAAACTGAACTGTGCCCTAAATGTCTCCAACTTATGCATGCTCTGTCTATCAGGTCCTCAAGTGGCACTGAAATACAAATGTGCTGCTTCCAAATCCTTTCATTTCAAATACAGAGAGGCACATAATGATGAAATTTACTCACGCTTTTCGGAAAGCCTTGAATACTCTAATGCGAATTATTTCAATTACAAAGAGACCCTTGGCAAGCACATGTTGAAAATTCACATTCATTTATTTTGAGCAGATCCCAAATTAATAGCAGGCAGTGATTAATAATAGTATCATATGTGCTTCCAAGATCTATTTCAAAGGTTTAAGAAGATGATATGTGAAAAGCATGTTACATGAATTTAAATCATGTGTGCTACAACATTGATGTTGAGGAGTAGAGTCAGGAAATCCATGAGAGGTTTCTCTTCCAGGCATACTTACCCCAGAAGCAATTATGTTCCTATTTGGAACATAACTTGGGGTGCACATGTTTTTGAAAGTATCTCTCTAAAATAAGCAGAATTTGCTGTCATTGGGGGAAAGTACTTTCTAATATTAATTAAATATTTTAATTTAAAATAAAGAAAGTAGAGTCCTTGAATTAAATCGAATCACAGTTAACTTCAAGTTGATTTATGCTGGAGACCTAGTCATATCTGTTCTCTGAAACAAAGATGCATCTTGACAGCAAAAGTTCCAGCAAGAGGAGTAAGATTCAAAATAGAGCAGATCATGCTAGGAAAAGAATGCAATAGTTGATTTGGATGTTCACCAAGGTAAATTGATAATTGAAGGGAGCCAGGTGCCAAACAAAATAGATAGAATTCCCCCCAAGGGTATTTTTTAAAAGAAGGAAAGGCATGTGTAGGAGGTCCTTGTTTTGTTCAATGTCATTTCATTTTAACATTGATGAGAAGGAAAAAAGTGTCCTGGCGAGCATTGACCAAAATGTTATTTGAGGATATGCTTTCATAGGGCATCATTTCACTAGGAGGCTGTTTCCAAGAACATATTGATGACGTTCAAAGAGGACGCACTATACAGATAAATTCTTTACAGGCACACGAATAGACCTGAAGATGAGAAAAACATGGTGGTTCCTGTGAAAAAATAACTAAAATAGGAGGTGGGGGAAAGGGGTTCTGCTTCACACACACACACACACACACACACACACACACACACACACACACACACACTTCCATGATTTGGGCAAAATCCTACCACCTGGGTGTTTGCTAACCTGAGCCATCTTGCATTTAATTTAAGTGTGCACATGTGAATGAGAAGTTAAAAACAAGATGATTGGGAAAAGGTTATGCCTCAGTTGGGATAGCACATACCAACCCCTGATTTTAATTCCCTGTATATTGTATATTAAAACATTATAACTAATGATTACTTTTTAAAGTAGAACCTGGAAGGAAAATTTAAGAACCCTGGTTTCTAGAGGCAGGAAAAGTGCCCCAAAGTAGAGTATATGCAAATCCAGGATCAAGATCAAAGCCATATGACCAACCAACCACCACCAAAATTGTCAAAAAATTAAAAAATAAGTTGATATAGTGTCTCTGAAGCAGCATGGATAGGAATATATCTGGGATGATGGAATTTTTATTAACACTCAAACCACACTTCACCAATTCTACCTTGGGGTCTGGCCTCACCCAGTAAAGAAACTTTGCCTCTAGAGAATTCTATTTTTAATAGTATGCATTTTTCAATGTTTCATCACTTACACACAGTGTAAAAACACTTAAGGAAAATGCTCATATTTTAAAACATAAGTGCATGTGGCATAACTTAAGTCTCTCATTATACAAGAATGAATTATTAAATGAAAAATATAATTAGATGTTTAAAACATTACTGATCGCTCACACTAACAAAACAAACTGTGAAATAGACTTTTTAGCATATGATTCAGGCACAAGTTTTATAGATTTAATGTCCTTGAGGAATATCAGATATCCCTGAGATTTGGAATTTAATTGAACTGAACGATAGAAGGGAAAACTTGGTAGCCCGACAATTCCCCACTGACTCTATATCTAAAGAGGATTAAAAGCATGCGTTCTTCCAGCTAAGGTTAGCAATAATTTATGTTGAATAAATTATCCATCGTTTAGCTTCTTTCAGCCAAGGGTACAAGAAGTTATGCAATGTAAGAGCTATGTACGCTCGAGCCAGCAAGTACCTGCATGCTGGAACCAAACCAGACTGAGGTTGTGAAACTGGATCCCAAGCCAGTTTGCTTAGGACTTGGTGAGAAGCCAGCTTGTTGTCTCAGCAAAGAGCAAAAGCACCTACCTTCTCAGTCTCCACCCATTCACCTTGCTTAACCTGCCCTCACCTTGCCTGACCTGCTGTTGTAGGGGTGAGAAAGAAAATAAAATAACACTGCTCCATTTGAAGAAAAAATAAGCACACATGCATAGATCTGGGAACACATGATCAAAGAGATGCGATTGCCAGAGGTTACAAAACATAATTAATTCTCCAAACTTGAATGGATCTAAACCCAAGGGCTAGTTAAAACTGCTGAGGCAACATTTGCACACAGAAGTAGAATCAGCGTGAAAATCATTCCACCAAGCTCCTCCCTGCCCATCTCTTTCCAGACGCTACAGTTCCATGGTAACTAAGTGGGTCTTTTTCTGGGTCCCTGTCACTTCTGAGCGTGCTCAGCCCATGCTCTCTTCTGCACTCTCCTCTTCACGATTGAGTCAGACAAAGATGAGACCCTATTAAGAGCCTAACCTTCAACTGTCTAAAAGGAAAAGCGCAAGTTCCATTGCCTTGTCCGCTAATAATCAGACAGTTAGTGTAGGGGGTCATTATGCTAACATTTCATCAGGGAATGTTCCAGAAAAGCACATTAAAGGATCCATTTGAAGACTTCCCAGAAAGTGAAGGTTGATCACAGAATCTTAATAGAATTTGAAGAACTTGCAAGATGTTCACCTCAACAGCTTCCTGCTGCCTATTATTTTCTTGCTGGTGATTTCCAGAGAAAGACAAAGTAAATGGAGACAGTTTTTCTTTTTTTTTTCTATCATAAAATAGCTAAATTTTATAAAAATAAAATTTTTATTATAAATAATAGTCCTTTGTGGTTTTGCGGTCACACCTGGCAGCACTCAGGGGTTACTCCTGGCTCCGTGCTCAGAAATTGCTCCTGACAGGCACGGGGGACCATATGAGGCACCGGGATTCAAACCAATAACCTTTTGCATGAAAGGCAAACGCCTTACCTCCATGCTATCTCCCGGGCCCCAAATAATAGTTCTTGGGGCCAGAGTGATGAGGAGGGTATTTGCCTCGCAAGCAGCTGAGTTTGATCCCCAGCATCGCATATGGTCCCCTGAGCCTGCCAGGAATGATTTCTGAGTGTAGAGTCAAGAAGTAACCCCTGAGCACTGCTGGGAATGGCCCCAAAAATAATATTAATAATAGTTGGATATCTCAGAAAATAAATCATCGATGAGAAAAACAGTTGACTATAGCAAGTGAGAGATCATTCAGGGGCCAGAGCATTGGTTTTGCATGTAGGGGTTTTGGATTCAATATTCAATACTGCATAGTTTCGAAACATTGTCTGTAATACTCCTGAGCACTTACATAAGAGTAGTTCTGGGACCCGGGAGATAGCATGGAGGTAAGGTGTTTGCCTTTCATGCAAAAGGTCATCAGTTCGAATCCCGGTGCCCCATATGGTCCCCCGTTCCTGCCAGGAGCAATTTCTGAGCATGGAGCCAGAAGTAACCCC
>PVKC010034549.1:0-13692 GCA_004027635.1 Crocidura indochinensis
CCTTTCCTTTCCTTTTTCCTTTTTCCTTTCCAGCTGCATATCTCGATACAGCCTGCAGAGGGCACTAGACTAGGAATGAATAAACCCACTTTCTCTTTTCAGCTCCACCCCTGACCAATTGCGTGACCCTGGTCAAATTGCTTAACCTCACCGTATCACAGGTCCCCATCCATAAAACAGAGGGACGAACAAACTCTCCACCTACTACTGAGGTGTGTATCCAAAGTTAATGCCCTCATCGTCCTTTGAGTTCAGCAGATGAAAGGCACTGAGAAAAGTACAAAGAATTTTTATGTGCTATTGACTTTATTTTATTTTCTGTGGGGGAGGGTGTCCCTCCCAGCTGGAAGACTGCTTTCTCTGAATCAAAGGGCAGGAGCCCAGCAAGTTTCTCAGGAGAAGGATCTTGACCAAGCTGTGTTTACTGACAGAGCCAGCCAATACCCTAGTTCAGTTTCCTTTAACCTGTTGCTCCAGGCAATAACTGTGCAACTCTGCAATTTAACAATGTGTTCTTTGTCCCACAACTGTTCTCATTTCACAACTGCCCAGGTAATATGTTTGAGCCTGTAGGAAGAAGCAAATAGTTAATGAGGGAAGGGTTTGGCATGTCCTACATACGTTCTCCCAGCAAGTCCCAACAAGAAGGCATACTCCCTCTCCTACTTTCTGACCTACCCCTAAAATGTACAAGTGTCACTACCAGGAATTAACCTCCTTTCCCAGCAGGCTGTAATACCAGTTTGGCCTTAATCAATGCATCGGTGAGCTGTGTTTTGTTTATGGTCTTATGCTGTCTATTTTCCCAGGGATATTATGCTTTCTACAGAGCCCTGGAGGTTTTGTCAGCTTTTAAAGCTACCAGCATCTTTTCAGTTCTTATTAAGTTCTTAATATGGCATGAATAAAGGGGATGTTAGAGTAAAGAGCCATAACCATCCCTGAGGAAAACATCCATCACAAACCTTTATATGGTCCCTGAACCTCTAAAAGGTGTCATCTCTCTGGGGTGTATCTGGTGAGAGCATTCTCTGGAAGATGCCAAGAAGCCATTGCATTATAGGAAGCGTTTTCTAACCATTACAAATTGGCTAGTTTAGTGTCTCAATTTCATCTGCATGATGAGCCTTAGTTAAATTTGTTGGGGTTTAGCCTTTATGCCCAGATGTGACGCTGACAGGAATCGCTGACAGAAATAATGTGTGCTCCAAAGTGCTTGCCAGGCTCCGGACTCAGCAGAGTCACCCACAGTTTTTAAAATGCGAGTCCCAAGACATCCTGGAGGTGTTCAGCTTCCTTCTGGCTGATCTGAGAAGGGATCTGGGAGCAACATCAGACAGATGACACCGATGCATCTGGATTGAGCATTGTGGCCAAGCAGCTGCACTGCCCACAGGTGCCTCCGCACAGAAGACAGTCACCACCTGGAAGGATGGTCTCACTGACAAGAGAGCAGTCTACTGAAAAATATTACATCTTATGCGTTTGAATGGCGCTTCTTAAAACTACACACATAAACACCACATGTATGAACACATGCATCCACACACCCCAAGGGGGGAAAAACCATCAGGTTTGCCTAATTTGACTCTAGTATTCCGGGAACTGATCTAAGCAGCAAAATTTCCTTATGGCTTCCTGGTTCCTCATTCCAGACTTGGTCTCCTGCTGTCAGGTAGAGTCAGCAAAACAGACGTTCTCATACTGGAAACTCTCAGATCATGATATCTTAGGCTGATTTTAGCTAGGTCTGGGTGGGTTTTGTTCTGAGGATTGAATTTTAAAGACACAGCAAAGATACCAGCAGGACACTGATCATCTTTCCTAGGTTTCTACCTTACCTGACTTGAATTGACCTATTTGGTCAGAGGAGCTCTCACTAAAGCAACATAAGATTATTGGAAAAGCATAAAATTGTCAGCCCAGAAGAACTGCACTGGGCATTGGTCCTGGGACTCACTTGCAAAGTAAGTGAGCAATGTACCTGGAGTAGACCTTCTTACTCCTCCCTCTCAGACTGGAGTAAAACTCAGGCCAGTTCACATTCTATTTCTAGTTCAAATAACTCAAGTCACACAAGGACCAGGACAGTTCTTGGTTTGGCCTACTTTCAAAGAATACATTGGAAAATATACAGCTGGCCCAATAGTCATAGTGTATTTCTGCAATGTAATTACATCAAATACAAAACAAAGTAATTTCATTTTTTCTGGTGAAAATTTCATAAAGGATATTGTTGATTTTATACAAATTGATGCTACTCTGACAAAAGCTAGAACATGACCATATAACCAAAATTTATAGATTCATCCATATATGTGGTGTTCTTTGACTGGATCTAGCAGAAGTTTTGCCATTTGTCTGAGATTCTTCACAAGTAAGAAAACTGATGTTTAAGGAGATTACATAACAGACCAAAGTTCACAAATATCTAAATGGTAGAACAAGAAGCCAGGCTACATCTTTTTCTTCCAATTTTAGTCTGTGTTTCCTTCAATCTTGCTGCATAACTTGCCTTAATGGTGAGTGGGCATTTAGAATTGTTACATGATAGGAGGAGGACTGACAAGTTAACAACTAATGCAAAATAAGTGAAAAAAAAATCCCAGAATTTACCTTCCTAATATCCAATAACATACCATAGCATATAAAAAGCATGGTAAAAATATATCACCTACATTCTTTCTCCTTTATCTCTCCCTTATTCTTTTTCAGTCCTCCCATTACTTCCAATAGACTCACTGATCATGAAGAACTAGTGATTTCCCAAAGATTCCATGATCTCTGATTTCTTGGACTTCTCACAGTCTTTACTTGTTCTAGATATACGCCCATCATCCCATGGAGCTAGGCAAGCCCCACCTTAACTTTCTTCATATGAACCACATGTCAATGGCAGCAAGGCTCAGATCCCTTAACACATCTGAGCACAAAGAATTAAAGCGTTTGCACTTGACAAATGCAAAGATAATAAGAACTCTTATTCTTATCTGTGTGTAATGGACACTTTACGTCTCTGATAATCAGTAGGTTGCTCTGAAGTTTAAACAAGAATATTCTAGTACAAGTGGGTCAATATTTGTTACTTAGTACATACTAAAGTAATGTCATTCATTTTTTTTTATTTGTGACTTCTGTACTCCAGAGAGTGGTATAATAACTCCAATTATAGTGCCATTCTCACTGGATTATAATTTTTTGTTTATGCCTTTGTCACTAAACAACTAATAAGACCATTAGCCCCTGTGTTTTAAATGTGAGTCTGGTATTCAGTAGGCACTAAATAGTCAATGAAAAGAAATTTTCAAGAAAAGAAAGTTGTAAATAAAATCTTTTATTTTTGATGTGTGCAGTCTCTGTGGTGTGAAGTAACATTACATTGTAGTTATAATTTACATCTTCATGATGATTAATGATGTGGAGTATTTTTCCATGTGCCTCTTAGTCATCTGCATTTCTTCTTTGAGGAAATGTTTCTTCATCTCTTCTCCCCATATTTTGATTTTTTTCTTGGAAACTTTTATCAGTGCCTTATATATCTTAGATTTTAACCTATTATAAGATTGGTATTGGGTGAGTAGTTTCTTCCATTTTGTGAGTGGTTGTATCATGGTCCTCATTTCTTTTGAGGTGTAGAAGTTTTTCAATTTAATATAACCCCATATGTTTGCCTTTGCCTTAACATATTTATCCAATGGTATTTCATTCTTGAAGATTCTATTAGCTTCAATGTTATGGAGAGTTTTCCCCATGATTTCCTTTATATACTTTATTGTTGCAGGTCTGATATCATGGTGTTAGGAGTTTAGATTTTTGTATAGAGGTGACCAGGTTTCCCAGCAGCATTTTCTGAAAAGTTTTTCCTTGGTACACTTTAAAATTTTTGTTCATTTGTCAAAATTTAACTTGCAGTATACCTCAGGATCTTGCTCAAAATAGTCAATTCTACTCCACCAATCTGAGAGTATGCTTTTATTCTAACGCCATGACATTTTAACTACCATCACATGTAAATACAGTTTGAAATTATGAAAGGTTACATATCCCAATCTTCTTTATTCCAGGGATTACTTTAGTTATTCATAAAGGTCTATTGTTTCATATCAGTTTCAAAAATGTTTGATATCTTTCTTTGAAAAAAATGGACTGGCACATAAATGAGGAGAAAGTGTCTCTTATTTACTGCTGGTGGAAATGTCAACTGGCCCAGCCTTTTTGGAAAAACAAGATATACATTCCTCAAAAAACTAGAATTTGAACTCTTCTATGCCCCAGCAATACTAATTCTGATAATATAACCTAGGAACCCCAAAACAAAATGTAGGAAAGCCCTCTGCATGCATGCCAATGTTCATTGCAACACTATTCACAATAGCCAAAATCTGGAAACAACCCAAGTGTCCAAGAACAGATGAGTGATATATCTACATAATATAACACTATGCAGCTGCTAGGAAAACTGAAGTCATGAAATTTGCTTATACATGAATGTGTGTGGAATGTATTATGGTGAGTGAAATGAGCAGAGGACATAGATATAGAATGATGATACTCATTTGTGGAATATTAAAGTATGTCAATAATATCCAAATATAATAAAGATGAGAAGACTATGGTAGAACACTTGATACAAAAAGCAGGATAGTTCAGTTAAGGTAGAGAGAGGACAGTCAGTGGACAGTGATAATTAGAACTGATCACTCTGGAAAAGAACTAGGTACTGAAAAGAAATAAAGTGATATGTGTGATACCCCTTCAGGAACCATATTGAAAATCATGATATTTAGAAGAAAAAAGAGAGAGAAAGAGGGAGAGAGAAATTCATAGAACTGGGCTGGAGGAAGAGCTTTCAGAAGCAAACTGGGGACATTGGTGATGGGATACATGCACTGGTGAAGCAATAGATGTTGAACATTGTATGACTGAAATTTAATCATTAACAAATGAATAATTGTATATCATTGTTATGCAATTAAAATTATTTTAAAAATAGGGGCCCGGGAGATAGCATGGAGGTAAGGCGCTTGCCTTTCATGCAAAAGGTCATCGGTTCAAATCCCGGTGCCCCATATGGTCCCCTGTGCCTGCCAGGAGCAATTTCTGAGCATGGAGCCAGGAGTAACCCCTGAGCGCTGCCGGGTGTGACCCAAAAACCAAAAAAAAAAAATTATTTTAAAAATAAATTCTAAAAATACTTTTAAATAAGGAGAGAAAGTAAATGTTTTCTTTTCTTTGTCTTGAAGAAAAGTCGGTTTTCTTTTATTTCTCTACCTCTTTAAACCAGCCTTATCTAAATTTTCTGAACTTTAGATGACATCAAATGCTGGTTCTGAACTGGATAGTTCAAGCTAGTAGAGATATCTCCATCAAGAATTTTCTTTCTGCATTCCAAACGTGTGCTTATGTACAGAACTGAAGGTAAACATCTGGGTTCAGTTCATTCCTCCCGCATTCATGTGGCTATAGTTGGCTAAGAGTCCACACATTATAAAAGTGACATGAAATTGTGCACTAGCCAGACAGAATGGAAGCAAGCAAGTAAGAGAGCTAAAAGATGGAGGGAGGAGGAGTAGAAACAAAGGTCCTATTCTCCGCTTTTCTCATCCTTTAGTCTCCATGCTAAGTTCATTGATATTCTTGGAGGATGAGTGAACATAAAACTGCTGTATACTTACTCCTTCATATCAGTTTTCTCCTCAATTCAATGGAAGAACAATACTTAAATCCAAAGGGAGACATTGTTTAGAATTATCCTCACACTATCAATTACATGTTTTTCTATGTGGGTTTCACGATATATAACATTAGTTACATCTTGGATTATCTCTGAGACCATTCTATGAACAGCATGAAACAAGTGGATCAGTAATGCCTTTTTATTGATACCTGCCCATATACAAAAGTTGCTGGCTGAGTGTTAGCATTTCTTACTTTACTGTGCATGTTGTCTTCTTTCCACTCTTAAAATGTCTAAGAAAAAAGTTGGCTCTACCGTTTAAGCATTACTGAACAGAGCTGGAATTATCTCTGAACTCATGTCACTTTTCAGGGAAAGTGTCTTCAAAAGACATTGGGGGGGTGGAGATTAGGCCACACACAAAGGTGCTTGGTACTTACTCTTGGCTCAGTGATCCAGTATCACTCATGGCAACTTTCAGAGAACAATATGAAGTTTGAGATATTAAACTTGTATCTGCTACATGCATATCAATCGCATTTCCCATTGTATGATCTCTGGCTCTCAAAGACCATTTTAAAGATTTTAAAAAATGACTAAAAGCTCTAGAACACCAGTGTTTGAAATAATGTAGAATGTTTGGTTCCATGATTTAGAAAAATACACAATGATATTATTGGTAGGCTAAACTTGTTGCTGAGATATTAGCCGAAAAGGCATTCACACTGATCTAAAGAATTTGATAAGATTCTGAGCTAGAGTACTATCACAGGAAAAAAGCAGATACAATAAACTACATTTATTTATTTATATTTGGGGACAATACTCAGCCAGTGGCTACTCCTAGTTATGTGCTAATGTTTCTCCTAGCTTAGGCAGAAGAAGGGGTTTTGTGTCGTGTCAGGATTGATCCCAGATCTCCTGTAGGTAAAGCATGTGCTCATCCAATGAAGCTATCTTTTCCTGCTCAATAAAGTAAAAATTTAAGGCAAACACCTCAAGAATTGGAGGTCAACTTTAAAAATGGCAACAGAAGCCAAAAATAAAAAGAAGACTGAGACTTACGTTTAATCTCTCTTTCCCTAAAACACTAAGGCAAATATATGCATTTATGTCAGGAGTCTTGTCAAAATATTAGTTTTATTAATAATATTTTCTTTTTAAGATTTTTATTTCATCATTTAAATTATCCCTCCTCTCATTACCCTCACCAAAAAAATTAATTAAACTCAGATTATGAGGAAATCAAGAAGAAGGGGATAACACCCAGAAAGATGAACAGAAAAATAACAGAAGTGTTGCATTTTTCTTTCCTTTTTGCAATTTTATTTTATTAAAGATTTATGAACTTATTTGTTGTTGAGTTTTATCCATACAATTATATAGCCCCAATACTAGCATTAGAGTCAACTTTTCTTCATCAATGTTCCCAACTTTCCTCTCCTAACCTCCCACCCCAACCTGCCATCTTGACAGGCACCTTTTACTTTTAATTGTAAAAGTTTGGATCTCATATTTCAGTGTTTTTGACTTTATTGCTTGGACTTTTAGCTCTGTCATTTATGAACGCCAATGTACTGGATCTGCTTCCATTATCTATCTCTTCTCCATGCACCACTCAATTCATTTCTTCTATTCCTCATACTTCAGGGCCAAGATTATCTAATAATTTCCCCCTTCAACTCATCACATTTCTTCATCCAGTTATTTTAAATATTACATACAAGTGATCATCCTGTGCTTATCTTCTTGTTCTGGATTACTTCACTTAGCATACTATCTCTCACTTGCATACAGAATATTGCATTCTAAGAGACCTCACATTCTTTAACATATAACTGGGCATTTTTAAATCCTAGAGTATTTTGGATATATAAAGCACAAATTATTTCTAAATAAATTAACATCCTCAAACTCCCAAATTAATCTACCAACTCACCCTAAATGGAAATATTCTACCCTATGAGCAAAGGGGGACTTGTAGTTAGTATTCATGGGGTGATTTGAAAGTCACATCTACTAGACAGCAGTTTACAAATGGTTGAGATTCCAGATGCATTTGCTGAGCATGTCAAAGAAAAGGCTTTGAGAAATACTTCTGCAATGGTAGGTAGAGGCTGTGGTTTCTGCATACTAATGAGTGGCATAGGTCCACAGCAGAATGATTGCTTTAACAAGCACTGATCTACAAATATATGTGGCTAGGGAAAAAGCAGGTTCTGTTTCTCTCATTTTCCAGATGAGGAAACAGAAAATTCTCTTTGCTCATTCTCATTCACAAAGCTCTGTGAAACTTAGTTGCTATACTCCCATGCCATGAATATCAATGGTGTTATTACTTTTACTTCTCCTCCGTGTCTTGAGACAAATAGATATAAAAATAGAATGACTTATGCTATAGTCAACCATTTATTTCCTAAAAATATGGATAATAAAACTCAATTGAAATCTAGTTTCCAAAGAATGGCAAGAGGAAGTGGTGATGCCTTTGGGGTTGGTTAGATGCTGAGAGTGGAGGTCTCATGAGATTAGAATTAGAGGCTCAAAAAGAATTCTTGCTACTTCTACTATGTGAAGATACAGCAAGAGACAGAAAGGTGGACTTCAAACCATCTCTTCCCATGCCTTGATTTTGGCTTTCCAGTCTCCAAAACTATGAGAACAAATTTATATTATTGATAAACAACTCTGATAGTCTATCATGGCATTCCTGAGTCCAATTTTTTCTTATGATCATGCATGCATTTGAGTTTTGGATAGCTTAACATATTTTTTTTATTTTCAGGTCACACATTGGTGCTCAGGAACTGTTGCCAGGTTACTCCCAGCAGGGCTAAAGAAACATGTGATGCCAGAAATCCAGCCTTCACATTCCATGTACAAAGCACACACTCAGCTGGTTATCTCTACATCCTTTCAGATACTTTTTATAAGACTTATATCAGTCATTCTCAAAGTGGGAAATACTGTCCCAGGGTGGCAAGGCAACACCCAAATTAATCAACTGGATTTTGGGGGAGTGGTGTCCTCGAGCACAATTTGGAGTCACTTTTCTCTTTGCTTAAACAAGAGTTTCAGGAGCATGTTAAAAGTTGGGATTTTATTTGTTTGCCCATTTGTTTGCTAAAAAGGGGGAAGTAGTTTAAATAAGATTGGGGACCTCTACTTTAGATTCCTTCTGCAATTAAACCCCTTTTCTCTAGAAGAGGCTATGCTAGCAGCTAAGTGCAGAAAAATGGTGAGAGGTGTTAAAGTCTGGGTTGGAGTAAACAAACTGTAATGCAATATTCACCCTTCCCTGTTGTGCAAAGCCAATCGATATGCAAATCAAAATAATAATAATAGAATGCACTGTTTATGTACAATATAAAATAATACAAAAATGAAAGGGAAAAATTCTGATTGTTTGGTCACAAAATCTACAAATCAAGCAAAATAAATAAATAAATAAATAAATAAATAAAGCAGAGGTATATAAGCTGTATATTTCAATTTGATAAAATTTAAGGTCAGACAAACATAGTAATCATATTTGACATCTCTAGTTGCAAGTATTAATTAAAACAATATTGAAGAAACCTCTGTAGTGATAGAAATACTCTATAACTTGGACAGATATATGGTTGCACAGATACATTACGTAGCTGCAAGAAAATCCATTCTTGTAGTCTTAAGATAGTTTTTATGTGTGTTTATTATTTGTGTGTGTTTATTATTTAGAGCCAAGATTTTAAAATTTAAAAGCATATCTTTCTGGGAAATATATGTAACTACTGTAGCATTGGCCTCCCAATCATGTTCTCCTCCACATGAAGTATCCTAAATGTTTTCAAATCATGTTTGGAGAGATTAAACTACTTGGTCATAATGAGCAAGAGCTATGCTCACTCACAGTTGTAAGTTCAAATCCCAGCTCTACCACTTCCTATGTCTTCCTACAAATTGAGAAAAATAACGTGGATGCTACCAGGGGCAAAGCAGAATCATGAGTACTGAGTGGAAATAATGAATGATCAGACCTAAATCCCCAACCCGAAGTCAACTATAGAATCAAGAGACCCAACCACAACAGCTTTAAGCAAAAAGGACCTGTTACATCAGCAGTCCATGGGGTTAAGGGTGGAGGTATGTGATGCATGCTGGGAAGGAACACTGTTGGAGGGAGGTCATCACTGGTAGTGGGAACTGTCCTCAATCACTGTCACTTTCAACCTTAAATATAACTGAGAAAGACTTGTAATTCACATTGGTCTCAATAAAAATTATTAAAATTAATCTTAAACTGATCCCAGGTTTTTTTTAATTATTTTTATTTCTCTTACAAGTTTTTTTTTTTTTTTTGGTTTTTGGGTCACACCCGGCAGTGCTCGGGGGTTACTCCTGGCTCCATGCTCAGAAATTGCTCCTGGCAGGCACGGGGGACCATATGGGGCACCGGGATTCAAACCGATGACCTTTTGCATGAAAGGCAAACTCCTTACCTCCATGCTATCTCCTGGGCCCCAGATCCCAGGTTTTTTAATCTGCAAAATCCAGAAGCTCCAACTTAAGTTTTGGTGCAAGAATTAAATGAGAAAATGAAAAGGAGAGAATTGGGGATGGAACCAAGAGGGAGCAGATATCTTGCATGTTCAAGACCCAGAAATTGATCTCAATATCATACACACTTTCAATACATCTGGGTCTGGCTCTCCAGCACCAATGGATTTGCCCAGTAAGAATAAATAGTATCTTAAATCTCCCTATTCTTTTCTCCCTCCCTATCTCTCTCTCCCTCTTCTTTCTTTCTCCCTGTCTGTCTCTGTATCTCTTTCTCTCTCTCTCTCTCTCACTACTGCTCCACGATAGTCTCTTGTCTGTAACTCTGAGGTTCCCTGCAGTGGAGAAAATGTCAGACTTCATGGAATAGAAGATAGGTTTTCTGCCTTTTTAGCCTGCAGGCAATCCTAAAGTACAGGGCAACATCTGTACCGCTGTGCACAGACGTGCTGTAGTGGAGCTGACCAACTCTGGGCTCATTAGTGACTCACCTACTCACAGCCCACATGATTCTGCCTTGAGTTTTTCACAGATCCACTATGCCTAAAGGCAAGAGGTGAGGCCCCATGGTGTCCAGAAAGCTGAATGCTTTCCTAATAGAGTATTGATCTTCACCAGAAGAGTTGCAAACCCTGGATGCCAGTCATTGGCTATTATGGACAGGGCCTTTGCAGTTGGTAAATCCATCAACCACCAATTTGACATTAACAAGGAATTCTAATGCAGTCCCTGGGCCAGCAGGCAGCTTGTTTCAAGAGAAAAACATAAATAAAGGAAAACAACAGAAATAACTTGATCTGTTCAGAGGACTCTCAGAGATATTTTCTTATGAAGGTGAGATGAGAGGATGCATCAGAAGTATTGAACTAAAAGAGTCAGGGAATGGGTCACCTATAAAAAAAAAGATCTTAGTTTTGGCTTTCTGACTGCACATCAGAAACATCTGGAGAGCTTCTAGAATTCCTCAAATCAAGACCACTTTTTTTTTAAAGAAATCAAGACTAATTTTGAAAAATTACATCATGAACTCTGAATGAGAACCAATTGTTTACACTTTTTTGGCGGGTCACACCCAGCGACACTCAGGGGTTAGTACTAGCTCTGTGCTCAGAAATCTCTTCTGGCAGGCTAGTGGGACAATATGGGATCCAGGGAATAGCTCCAGAGTCTATCCGGGTTGGATGAGAGCACAGCAAACGCCCTACAGCTGTGCTATTGCTTCTGCCACTATTTTTTACATTTTTTTAGGACTTCCACAGTACAGTAAAGTTTGCACACTTCAAGACCATCCAAAAGCCAGTAGCTGAAACTGGTTATCTTGGAAGTAGAGCTTCCACATGCCAGCACATTCACTTGGATCTTATAACAAAGCAGACTCTAAGGTGCATTTTCTTCTCAGATATTTGCAAAGTTTGCAGCACCTCTGTTCATTAAAATTTTCAGTAGTGAAAGGATAAACTATACCATCCTTTGTTATACTCTCCTAGGTGGTATGGTAGCCACAAACCATGTGTAACAAATGACCAATACAACTGAGAAAAAAATGTTTAAATGTTTTTTGGCTTATTCTTAACTCAGTGTTAGATAATTGTCTATGGCAATACTCAAGAGACAATGTATCTCCTCCCATAGAATCACAATTAGTTTATGAAAGACACATACCTTATTCCCTAAATATACCTAATCCCTAAATTTTTATTTTATTTTTGAGAAAACTGGTAATCTAGATAAAAAAAGCTAACTCAGACCTCTACTTAATGCAGTGCACAAAGGTCAAATAAAAATAGTTTAATGACTTTGATATCAGATCTAAAACTATAAGGTACATTGAGGAAAATGTAGGCATAACATTCCATGACACTGAAGCTAAAGGCATCTTCAAGGAAGAAACCTTCTGGCCAAGCAAGTGAAAGCAAAGATAAACAAATGGTACTACATTAAACTGAGAAGCTTTTGCACTTCAAAGGAAATGGTGACTAGGAAGCAAAGACTACCTATGGAATGGGAAAAATTATTCATCCAATACCCCTCTGATAAGAAGTTAATATATAAAATATATAACTCATCAAGAAAAAATAAACACTTAACTTCATTCAAAAATGGGGAGAAGATATGAGCAAAAATGTCCTCAAAGAAGAAATATATATAGCCAAAAGGTACATGAAAAATATTCCACATCAATAATCATCTCAGGGAGATGCAAATCAAAACAACAATGAGATAACCTCTCACACCACAAAGAATAGCACACATCACAAAGAATAAAAACCAGTGCGGGGCCGGGCAGTGGCACTGGAGGTAAGGTGTCTGCCTTCCCTGCGCTAGCCTAGGACGGACCGTGGTTCGATCCCCCAGTTTCCCATATGGTCCCCCAAACCAGGAGCGACTTCTGAGTGCATAGCCAGGAGTAACCCCTGAGCGTCACTGGGTATGGACCAAAAACAAAAACAAAAACAAAAACAAAAAAACCGGGGCCCGGGAGATAGCATGGAGGTAAGGTGTTTGCCTTTCATGCAAAAGGTCATCGGTTTGAATCCCGGTGCCCCATATGGTCCCCCGTGCCTGCCAGGAGTGATTTCTGAGCCTGGAGCCAGGAGTAACCCCTGAGCACTGCCGGGTGTGACCCAAAAAACAAAAAAACAAAAACAAAAACAAAAAAAAAAAACCAGTGCTGGCATGGATGTGGGAAGAAAGAGACTCTCATTCACTGTTAGTGTGAATGCCAACTAGTCCAGCCTTTTTAAAAAACAATGTGGATATTTCTCAAAAAGCTAGAAATTGAGCTCCCATATGAGCCAGCAATATCATTCTTAGTAATATATTATAGGAACACAATGTAGAAAAGCCCTCTACACTTCTATATTCATTGCATAGCCAAATAAGATAGCCAAAATCTGGAAACAACTCAAGTGTCCAAGAACAGGTGAGTGGCTAAAAGCACTGTGGTACATCTACACAGTGAAATACTATGCAGCTATTAAGAAAAATTATGTCGGGGCCAGACAGATAGCACAGCAGCGTTTGCCTTGCAAGCAGCCGACCCAGGACCTAAGGTGGTTGGTTCGAATCCCAGAGTCCCATATGGTCCCCCGTGCCTGCCAAGAGCTATTTCTGAGGAGATAGCCAAGAGTAACCCCTGAGCACAGCCGGATGAAACCCAACCCCCCCCCCAAAAATTATGTCATAAAATTTTCCTATACATGAATAAATATGGAGAGTATTATACTGAGTGAAATGAGTCAGAGTGGGGAGGGGTAGACATAGAATAATCAGACTCATTTGTGATATATAAGAAAAAATGATATAGAATGATAATAATATCCAAAAATAATAGCGATGAGGTCCCGGAGGGCTAGTCCATAGTTGGAAGCTTGAAACAAATAGTGAAACTTTGTAGTTAGGGTGAAGAAACCACTATGACCATGAAAATTCGAGGTGATTACTCTGAACAATAACTTGGTGTTGAGTGGAGATAA